>PVLA01008427.1:0-88952 GCA_004027455.1 Hydrochoerus hydrochaeris | reverse complement strand
TGGGTGATGGACAGATGGATGGGTTGGTGGATGGATGGATGGATGAGTGGATGGATGGATGGGTTGGTGGGTGATGGACAGATGGATGGGTTGGTGGGAGGTGGGTGGCTGAGTGGATGGGTGGATGACAAGAAGATGGGTACACAGTTGACTGGGTGGATGGCTGGGTGCATGGGTAGCATTTTCAAGGCTAAGGTCCAGTGTATCCTCTTCTGTGAAGCCCCTAAGGCCCAGCAGGTATTCAGTTGTTCTGTTTGATCTTTCCTCGTCGTGGTTCAGGTTATTCGGGCCAAGAGGAGCGCTCCTGCTCCTGCTTCTGTGTGTGTAGGATTGTTAAGGTGGGGCAGGGGCCCTCGGCGGCCACAGAGGCCTCCATTGCCTACACAGCCGGCCAGAATCCCCTCCGCAGCACCGCCCCGGGTGAGTTTCAGCTCAGGTTGAACTTGCCCATATTCCTGGCACTCCCTGCCTCTTTGGGTGGCCTGTTCTGTTTTAGGCCAGCCTGATGGCCAGCACCGTCAGGTTTCTTGTGCCTGAGGGGGACACAGTCCCAGTGGCTTGGACATGCTCTTCTGCCCCACAGCCTACTGGGGCTCCAGAGCTGTGCTTCTAGCGTGTGCCACCAGGAAACCAGATGGTGCAGCGAGAACCCGGTGAGCAGGAGTCTGACTCCCCGCGGTGCCACTGACCAGCTCAGAGCCACCAACAGGCCACCTTCCATGGCCTGCAGCCCACCTCCTACAGGTGCCCTGAAATAACACCTGAGGCAGGGGGCAGGGTGTCCAGCTGTGGCCAGTGGGTGCGCTTGTTGGTGTCTCCTGACAGGAAAGTCACCGGGTGCCTCTTTGCTTCTTGGTTTGACTGGGGGATGAAGGTTGTGAAAGTCTGGGTGGACTCAAGGTCACTGGCCTGCTAGCTGCCTCCGCTTCTGACTCAGACCTGTGCTTCTCTTGCTGTCACTGAAGTAAATCAAGCCCCTGAGGCAAAAAGAAACAAAGATAACAACAATGCATTTGATTCCTGGTACAAACAACAACAAAACAACGCGAGCCTGTACCACAGTGGGAATGGCGGTAGCCGTGACAGCTGACATTGCTAAGCTGTGCGGTGTGAACAGGCGCTGCCCCGAGCATTTGACTAGCTGAGTCCTCGCAGCAGCCTTGGGAGGAAAGGACCTCTGCCGCTCCCGTGCGGCCAGGACACGGAGGCACAGAGAGCTTCAGTGAGTGGCCCTGAATCCCACTGCTGTACAGCTGGCGTCCAGGCCTCAAAGCCTGGCCTGGGGCCCGTACTCCAAACCCGTGTGCTGTGGGCAGGAAGAGGGGAACGCTCCTGGGATTGGACGGTCATCACTGGGAACCAGGCCCCATGCTGCCACCCCCGCCCCTGCTCAGGCCAGAGCAGAGAGGACAGGATGGCAGAGCCAGGCTGAGAGAGACGGGAAATGCCGTGTGAACTGGGCAGCCTGGACCCTGGGAGATGCCGTGGGGCTGTTTTTGCAGCTCCGTGGATCCTGACCCCACACAATCAGAAAATATTTCCAGATGCACAAAGGCATCCCCGTGAATCCCCGAGAGACAGCTCAGACCCACCTGCATGGCGCTGGCAGCCGTGCAGCAGCGGGCAGTTGGGGAGCGGAGGACCCTACAGAGCACCCGGGCATCCTGGAAAGAGCAGGGGCCAGTTCGGGAGCAGCCCCTGAACTGAGAAGTGTCCAGAGGCCTGGGACACCAGGGCTGTGTAGGGACTGAAGGAGCCGGAGCACTGTCACCCCTGGGAACTTGGTCCCAGAGCCCCTGAGGCTTCCCTGAAGAGCAGGGTCTCACTCTCAGGAGAACTGCCAGGAACAAGAGAAGGCTGAGCGGGAAAGGCTGGTCACTGTGCAAGAGGAGGGGCCCTGGACTGGGAGAAGTTCCAGGAGGTGGGCAGCAGGGCAGGAAAACTAAATTCCCACAAAGACAGCGGCCCCAAAGCTGTGAGTTTCCATAACAAAGTCCTGCAAACGGGTGGCTCTGGAGTAGTAGAGACCCACTATGCCACAGTCCCACAGGCCAGAGTCAAGGTGTCAGCGGACCGTGTTCCCTCTGAGGCCTGGCAGAGGCTCGGGCTCCCTAGCTTCTGGTGGCTCAGGAGAAACCTTGGGCAGCCCTCGGCTTGTTGTCCCCCAGTCCCACTCTGCCATCACGCGGCGTTCCCCTTGTGTCTCCGTCCCTGCGTGGCCCTCTTCTTAGAGGACACCTGTCGTGCTGGATCAGGGGCCCAGCCAGCTCCAGGGAACTGCGGGGACTGTGTCTAAACGAGTTCCCACTCAGAGGCCTTGAGGGCGGGAGCTTTGCCCTCTAGAAGGCGGCATCCAGCCCCTGACACTAGCCATGTTCCGGACACCCCACCCCAGTAGGGCTGGCTGCACGGGGCAGCGATCGGCCCTAGGAGACGCAGGGTGGCTCAGAAGTGAGCTCCCTGGCACGGTGGAGGCTTTACCCGAAGAGGACTCCGGGGAGGAGGGCGGGAGCACACGGAGAAGGCAGATGGGCAAGAGGGGCAGGCCAGCTGTGAGCACCTGTCTGGCAAGCAGGAGGTTGTGAGTTTGAGCCCTGGTACTACAAAAGAAAAGTGTACTAGCAGGACACAAAGGTGATAAACACTTAAGAAAATGGAAGTTGAAAGGAATTTTTAATTTTAATTTTATTTTATTTTGTGCTGGGGATCAAACTCATGACCTCCTGCTTGCCAGGCAGCCACTTATTCCACTGAGCTAAATCCCCAGCTCCCAAGAAACTATTTTTAAAATTAAAATAGAAATAACAAAAGAGATGAACAGCTTGAAGAAAATTATTGACAACTATTCAAACTATGCAAAGCAGACCCATCACACAGATTGCAGACCTCTCTGAAGGGGACACCCAAACACAGGGTGGGGGGAGGGCGGCATATACTGTAAATGACAACTCAGGAAAACTTCCTGTTAGCAACAACAAAAGAAGAGTAAGATTGGAAAATTCACATTGCAAGAATACACCACAAAATACAAAGATCAGGTGTGGTGACATACACCTGTAATCCCAGCACTCAGGAAGCTGAGGCAGGAGGATCACCAAGAGTTCGAGCCCAGCCTGAGTTATGTAGCCAAAACCTGTCTCAAGCACACACACGCACACAGAGGAAAAACCAGATCCAGGACTCTCGGGAGAAATGGGTGATCCCGATTCTAGGACAGTGCCTTAGCTCCTCTTTTCATTGCTGAGACAAAATACCCAACACCCAAAGTGAAAGGAGGAGAGGTTGATTTGACTCACAGTTTCTAGAGGTGTCAGTCTATCATTGGCTCCAAGGCAGGGTGCACAGCAGAAGGGCGCAGTCAGGGCGGGCAGAAGGCAGCAAAGCAACAAGAGACCCTTGAAGCTTCTTTCTGCCCCCTTTTATATGGCATCTAGGCTGCCCAGATTAGGGCAGTGCCGAGCCAATCAGCGGATTGATTCGGTGACCGCAGACCCTTGATCCCAGCGTCTCACACGCTAGATCCAGTCACCTACACATGAGGCTTTGGGGGGACAGCAAGACTCAGACCGTAACAGGCAGGAAGCATTTAAGAGGAGGCCGAACCTCTTGGTCATCAGATAGCCCCAAGCTGTGGAGGAGGGGACCCAGAGCACCCTGCAACCAGCCGCGTTTTCTCTCTGGGCCAAAAATCAAAAGAATAACAACAATGATGAAACCTCTTCAGATTGGTTTAAATAATGAACCATACTGATATTTTTTGAAAACTCATTTAGAGGCTGGCTGTGGTGGTGCACACCTTAATTCCAGCCCTTGGGAGGCCGAGGCAGGAGCATCACATGAGTTCAAGGGCACCCTGAGCTACATAGTGAATTCAAGGCCAGCCTGGACTACACAGAGAGACCTTGTCTCAAAACAAAACAGTCACCACACAGACAAAAAAGAAAGAGAGAAGGGCAGAAACCTGGGTAGCTCGTTGCCCTGAAAATGTGACCACAGTGAAAGGTACCTCCTGGTAACCACATGGCAGGAGCACATTAGGGAGGTGCCTTTTTACCAAAGTGTCCCAGCCTAGGATGACAGCTCGGTGGCATTTCGCAAGCCCCAGGGAGTTAGCAAAGGGGTCAGGGGAGGACCCTGGGAGCAGGGTTCCCGTGGAATGAAAGTGCACCCCGTCATCTTCCCAGAGCAGGGGGTGGGCCTGTGCCTGACAAGTCACCAGTGTGCAGGAGTCGGGCAGGGAGGGCACAGAGCTGCCCACGATGCAGTCGGTCAGTTCAGACCGAGGGAGCCGGCGCTGTAGCACATGAGCTGTGTGGAGTGACGCGCGAGGGGACAGCATGATGGGAGTGGACACGCGAACTGCGCTGTAAAGCTTGGGAGAAGCCAGGCGGCGGCCGGCGGTGGGCACATGCTGGGTCACGGGCAGGGCCAGGAAGGTTTGCCGTGCCCTGAGAGAGAGCTTCGAGCTGGCTGCTGAGCTGTCCCTGTTCTGTGGAGAGTAGATGGGAGGAAACGCTGGCGCGGTGCTGGAACACAGGCCCGGAGGAAGCGTCAGCTCTTCTCTTCCTGCCCAGCGCTCGATGGCATGGACTTGGCCCCGTGCTGGGTGCCGAGCTTGCCTCTCGCTGCCCAGCTGCCCGCCGTGTCAGCAGCGCCTGCCCCCGGGGCGCTCCGCGCACGCGCGTTGCTGGGTGAGCCGTGAGTGAATGCGTTAGGCAGCTCCGAGCCTGGTGCTCAGCTGCTCCGGCTGGCAGATCGCCAAGCTGTGCCTATCCACAGCCGGGCCCGGTGGAAACCGAGGGCGACTTCCGGGTTTGGGTCCAGGTCATTTGCAAGAAGGGCCATTTGGTGTCCTTGCAGAGTGGCTGAGGTTCAGGGGTCACCGCTGTGCCCTAGTGGCACCGTGTGAGGGCCAGGGGCTCCCCAGCCTGGGCACCTGCTGCTGTCCCCTCCAAATCCCCACTCATCATGCACTGTGGCTTCCTGCAGGCTCCGCCAGGAGAAGACAGATGCCATGCGCTGCATCAAATCCTGCCGCCCCGGCGACATGGCCTGCGTGCGGGACCCAGTGCACACCGTCTCATACACGGTCGTCTCGCTGCCCACCTTCCGCGAGTTCTCCCGGCCTGAAGGTGAGCAGACGGGAGTGGGGGTTCCGGGGCCACCCCCAGCCCCTGCCCGGGAGGCCTCTCTCTGCTCACGCTGTGGGAGTGACCCACAGGAGCGCTTCCCTGCCACGTGCCTTAGGGGCTGAAGGCGGACCTCTCCCTGGGGCGTCTCTGTGGATGCAGACCGCACGATGCCCCAGCCCTCAGCGCTCTGCAGAGCCGCCCGGCGCTGGTTCATGCCGAGCCCTGGAGAGTCATGGCGGGCGGGGTTCTGGGAGGCAGTGACATTCGTAGTGGCAATCGAGTGTGGGGGGTGATCCTGTGAAAGGGAGGAGGGAAAGGGTTCCCAAGCAGTGAGGTCACAGCTGTTATGCCCCCCAGGTGAGTGGGGCGGGCTGGGTACCGGAGGACCAAGCCACCTTGTTCCGGCAGAGTGGCAGCCTTAGGGTTACCTTAGCCTTAGTGGTAGCTCCTTGTTGAGGGCTGGGTTGGAAAGGTGGGCAAGAGCCTGGGCTTGGAGTTGGGGTTCCACCCACAGCTTTGAGGGGTCCTTGAAAGGTTGCGGCTGCTGGGATTTGCACACTAAAACTTCATGCGGGGGGCCTGGGGCCTGGAAGTAGGGTGCCTGAGTACACGGTCTGCAGCCTCACTCCCTGCCTGGCCCTCCAAGGAGCTCCCGGCAGGCGGTGAAGATGTGCTGTTGCTACCTGCTTCCCAGGACAGGGGTGCAGCTGTACCTTAGCACCCAGCAGAGTGTGGCTGGAGCCCGCCTCGATACAACTCACCACTGGGGTGTGCAGCTGAGCGTCTTGCAGGAGGTGCCCGGCCACCATCTTCTGCTCCGGAGCCCCCCCTCTGGCCTTCAGAGGAGCTCTCTGTCACCAGGCCACTCAGCAGCCCTGCATCCCCTCTGTCAGGCTGTGGGGCCACCGGGGAGACTGTAGTTCAGGACAAACCCGGCAGCGGTGGAGAGAACAGGAGGGACCCCCAGGACGTGGCAGCCCAAACCAGCCCCCCTCCCTCTGGCTCATTCCTCCAGAGAAGGGAAAGCCCAGAATCTCCCCAGGGCCCACGGGCTCGGGCTGGAAGGAATCCCTGACCCTGACCAGTATTTGCCTTGTGCAAAGCGAGGAGGTTTCAGCAAACCACAGCACATCCTTCCCAAACCCCCAGTGGCCGGCTCTGTGGCCTCTCCAGCCAGGGCTGGCGTGGCAGCTGGTCACCCACAGGAAGTTGAGCACACACAGAGACACCTTTTAGTGTCTCGGGCCCAGGACATCCAGAGCCTGACATCCCTGAAAGACCAGCCAGCCAGGTGCCTCCTTCTCTTTACAGATGAAGAAACAGAGGCCCAGGGGCGTCTCCCCCAAAACAGCCCCAAACCAGGGTGGAATGTGGGCCCCGAGGCTCCCAGAGCAGGGCGCTCGGTCCCTTCATGCTCAGGGGTCTGCAAGATGTACCAGCCTCAACCGCCCACAGCCGCAGAGACGGGGCTGGGCTGATCCACGTCGTGGGGTGTCAGGGGAGCTGGGTTCTCTGCCTCGCACTGTCCCTGCCCCCAGCTTCATAACTATTCATAACTAAGCTGTAGCAGTTGCTCAGTGTGGCCCGGCTGCCCCTGGCTCTGACCTCAGGGAAGAGCCTCGTATCTCTCCAGACCTGTTTCCCCTGCTGAGTCAGGGGCTGGCTACACTGTGATGCCCCGGTCCGGTCCCCTCCGGCCCCCACCTGCATCAGTCACTGGGCTCACAGGGCGTGACCCTTCCTCCACTTCCGGGGCGAGCCCACTCCATGCCCGGCTCTCCCGCAGAGATCATCCTGCTGCGGGCCGTCACCCCGCTCTACCCCGCCAACCAGGCTGACATCATCTTCGACATCACCGAGGGGAACCTTCGGGACTCCTTCGACATCATCAAACGCTACACGGACGGCATGACCGTGGGTGAGTGTCCCCTCTGCTGCCAACGCACCCGGAGCACTAGCCGAGATGGATCGGGGGTCGGGGTCCACCTGGCGCGGTGTGAACTCAGGCGGCCTCCGTCTCTCCTCCGCCCGTGAGAGCAGTGGGTTAAATCCATCCACAGGTGTGATTTGAGAGGCGAGACTTGCTGCGTCTGTCCCTGGCTCCCTGGGCTTGGTCTTCTTCCTGTGGTGCAGTGGGGTGGGGCCAGGGGAGGAGCAGGAGACCCAGAGCTGTGGTCTCCACTGCAGATCCACTGTGACTTGCCGTGCGACCCTGAGCAGGTGACCGCCCCTTCCCACATGCGGTGGATGGTGAGAGGACCTGGGCCTCCCTGGAGACTCGGTGTCGCAGGAACATAGAGGCGGTGGGACCAGGGCAAGGAAAGGATGGGACCTGGGTGAAGAGGAAGAGGGAGGTGGCCAGGCACAGGGACCAGAGGGTGAGGCCAGGCGGGGGGACCCTAGAGGCCCAGCGGCAGCTGACAGCTGTGACGGGCGCCTCCCTGGCCTTCGGCGTGACCTGCATCCGTAAACGCTGCTGTGCAGCCGAGCCCTGTGCTGGCTGCTTTCACAATGCCTCACCTCAATCGTCCCACCTAAAGAATTTTTACTCGAGGGCAAAAAAAAAAAAAAGCAGTGGCATCTCCACTTTGGACTTTGACTTATACTCTGAACACTTCCAAAGCAGCGGAGCCGCAAGGGACTGTCCCTGCCCTCCTTGGGCCTCGGGGTGCCCGCTGTGAGTCCCGGCAGCGGGCTGTGCCATCCCCTGCGCCCTGCAGTCTGCTCAGCCCCAGCAGACCCATGTGGGACGCGGCCTCCAGGTGGCGCTGTTGGACCTCAGACCTCTGTCCCGACACCCCGAACTCGACCGTTGTTACGCTGGCAGCTGGAGAAAAGGGATCGTTATTCCCTTGTTGCCAAAGAGCCATTTATAGCGACTTTACAAGCTCTTAAATGGGTTTGCATGTTGTAAACATGGGTGAGTCATTTGGGGGCTCCTGGCCGCCAGCTACCTCCTCCGCTATTTGGCAGCGGGAATAATTCTTTAATTACAATTAATGGTGCAGCAGCTCTCGCTGGGATCCCAGGGGAGGGCGCACGTTCAGGTGCCAGCAGCATTGAAACCTGCGGCTTGCCCGTGAGTGGGGACCCGCGCTGAGGCTCAGTTTTCCCTACTGTACAGTGAGAGCTGAGGGAAAGGGATGTGGGTGAGGGCGGAGGGGTACAGGCAGCACTGGGGGTTTGTCCGGCCCCACTGGCCTGCAGAAGCCACTGTGCGCCTGCCCCGGGCCTGGCCTGCGGTGTGGCTGTGACTGGCCTCAACACTGGGGAGGTTCCCAGCCCTGGGAACCCCGGGAGCTGGGAACCCTGGGATCTTCCAATTCACTTCCTTATCCTTCCACCTCCTCAACCCTTCCCCGGGCCCCATCTGTACCCACCTGGCCCCGGGCCAGCCTTGCACACACGGAGATGCACAAACCTCCGGCAGCCCAGGAGAGGACATCGTGAAACGGGCGCGCGTGCGGGGTGCCCAGCTCTCTCGGGGTGGGTCCCTTGCCGTTTTTGCATTGCACCTTCCTTTCCCAGCCAGATCCTCCCGCGGGTGGGAAACCCTTCCACGCAGGAGGCCAGGCCCAGGCCCGGCGTGGCAGCCCATAGCTGCACCTGGGCAGGACCACACCCCGAGAGCCTCTGTTCAGCTTCCCGTCGCCCGGGGCAGAAAATCCTGATGTCTGCTGGAGACCATGGCTGTTGCTTCTTGTAGATAGGGAAACTGAGGCCCAGCGCGAGGGTCTTCTCCCAGCAGCTCAAGGGCACTGCAGGCCATCGAGCCCCCAGGGTGTGAGAGGCGGTGACCACAGGTGCTGTCCCTGGGTGTGGCATATGGGTCACCCCGCCACAGAGGGTCGTGATGCCCTGGTCTTTGTAGTTCTGTGCTGAGGCGGCCTGGGTGCAGTGCTGGTGCCTACAGGTGAGCCCCTTCCTCTCCTGGGTGTCCACAGGGTGGCCCATCCCGTCCCTGAGTCCTCTCCCCATGGAGCTGGAGACCAGACGGGGCAGGTCTTGTAGAGAGGAGACCGGGCCATGCGTTTCTGGCTGTTTCCTCTCTGAACCGTGGTGGCGACCTCATTCTTGGCTTGGGACATTGCTCCCGGCTGCCTCTCCTCCTCCTGCCTCCGCCCCTGCCTGCTTCCTCCCACGAAGTGGCCCTGGGCACGGGCTTGAGCCCTCCTGGCTTCCCACCCTTCCTGAACGGTCAGCCCACGTTCCCATGGCAGCACAGTCCTTGAAAACCTGCCCAGGATGAGGCCTGTGCCTTGGGCAAAGGGAGGAACGGAATGAAGTGACCGCAACTGAAAACTGCAGAGCTGGGGGTGTGTTTGTGTCAGGCTTGTCCCGGGCGCACACAGCTCAGTCAGGCACCGGCCTAGATGGCAGTGGGAGGAAAGGCTGCTGGGGTGGTACCGGCTGCTCCTGAAGCGGCCTGGGAGACTCCAGGGCACCGGCACTCACTGAACCCCCATTGTTCTGGGCCATGCCCTGGGCAGCCACGGGCACCAGGCTGATTTTGCCTGTGGCCCATGGCACCTGTGTTGATCTCGTAGCTTTTTGCAAGCCAGCCAGGATGCCACTGACCAACAGCTGCAGTCAGCAGACGCGTCTTAGAGGAGGGGGCACCAGAGCCGGGGATGTGCAAGGGCCTCAGTTGGACCTGAGTCACCCACTCCCGGGCTTCTGTCCCTGTGACGCCAACGTGATGCCCTGCTGACCTCTGGTGTGTACCAAGTGGGGTCCACGCTGCTGGCATCTCTCCATGAGGTTGAGAGAGGTTCAGAGTGCTGCCATGCCTGGGGAGGGGCAGGGTCCCAGACCCCCCTCCTGGGGCTGCTGCTGCCCATCATTGCCCCTAAGCTGGTGGCCCAGCTGTCTGGGAGCCCTGGCCCAGCTCTCTTCTAGGTGGCAGGCGCCGGGTGTCGGGGGCCAGGTCAGTCAGTGCTGGCTGGAAATGGGCTCTCACAACAGGCGGTGAAGACCCAGGCCAAATGGTTTGCACACTCATTGCTGGCCGGGCCCTGTGGGCTGATTCAGCCAGCCGTGGGTGTGCGTGGGATGGGCGAGTATGTGAGCGTGGGTGGCGTTTCATCCCCGAGCTGCACGGACGGAGAATGGCCCTGTGGAATCAAGGCCAAACCCTGTATCCACCCGTATCCACAGCCCAAGGCTTCTCCAGGCCTGGGGACCGATTAGGATTTTGCTTGCTCTGGAGTTTCCTGGTGCGGCCCCTGGGAATTTGCTGGAGTCCTTTCACAAGTGACAGGCATTAGGTCCTCATGCAGCCTTGTGGGTCGGCCACCTGGGCTGGCATCATGTGTGGAGGAAAAAGCACAAGTGCCTAGGCCGGCAGGGTGGTGCACACCTGAAATTCCAGCACTGTGGAAGGCTGAGGCAGGAGGATTGCAAGTTCAAACCCAGCCTGGGCAATTTAGGGACTGAGTAGGATTCTTCTCAAAATGATAATAATAACAATTCTTAAAAGGATTGGGGATATAGCTCAACATGAAAGCCTTGGATTCAAACGCCAGTAACGGAGTGGGGGTCCTGGCCTAGGGTCCCACGATCAGTGAGCCAGAGCTGTGAGCCCCAGGCAGGCTGGCGATCTGTTCTCTGCCCTACTAGAGCACTAAAGCCTCCAGGCAGCGCCTGGGCACAGCTGCTGCAGGGCACCCTGGGAAGCAGCTCCGGACACCCCAGCCAGCAGGGCCAGTGGCCTGAAGGACAGGTCAGCTCCCCTTTGAGGTGGCTGCCTTGTGAGCTTTAGGGAGCAGCACCCTAATTAGAGTCCCGGGAGCGTGAGAGGGAGCTGGCATCTGCACCAGGGCTGCAGGGGGCGAGAGCTTTGCAGTCTGAGCGCCCCAACTCCATCTCAGGCTGGCCAGGACACGAGGTGGGTGGGGGTGTGGTCAGGAGGGACGCGGAGGACACAGGGGAACAAAACCCATGCAGAGCAGGAGCGGGTTGCTCCTTGCAGCCCCAGAGAGCAGGGCTGCACCTGGTGAGGTCACCGGGGCTGGGAGCGGGAACCGGTCCCCGCAGAGGAGGCTTCCCATGCTGTCCAGGCTGTTGCCAGAGTGAGTGGCTTCCTTGTGGGGCCTTAGTGGTGGTGCCAGTTCTTGGGGTCCCTGTGGAGGGTGGGGTTGTGGACTGTCCCTGGCTGTGGTCCCCAGGGGGTGGCTGTATATGGATGGGCCACACCCAGGGGCTGGGAGGGGGCAGAGAGCTGGAAACTGGGTCCCAGGTGACTGAGCCCTGCCAGTAAGAGGAAGTCCAATGTATATTCAAAGTTGACACCTCTATAACCCCAGCACTGGGAGGCTGAGGCAGGAGGATGGAAAGTTCAAGCCAGCCTGGGCAACGGAGTGACTTAATGAGACCCTTTCAAAGTAAAAAGCGTAAAAGGACCTGGGATGTGGCTCCGTGCGGAGGCCCTTGGTTTACTCCCCAGTACTGGGGGCGGGAGGAAGAGGAGGAAAAGAAAGAAAGAACAAATGACCGCTGAACTCCAGGAGCAGAGCCCGAACGCAAGCGGGGCACGGGCACAGGGCGGGGCCGTGGGGCCCGGTGCAGCACTGGGTGCCGAGGAACAAACACACATCCGGGCCACAAACGCTGCCTCCAGGAAGCTGCCTCCCAGCTTCCCTCGCGTCCTGCCTGCCACTCAAGGTGCCCGTTTTTCGGGTGCTGCCTGCTTCCCCATCAGTGTTGCAGAGGGACAGAGGAGTGGTGTGGGGCAGGGCTGCCACGGACAGTTGCCTGTATCATTTGCCACCAAACCCAAAGGTCCGGGCTGGCCAGGTCCTGACCACCCCCGCTAAGGGGTTAAACAGACACTGCCGGCCGGGAGACTGATTTGGCCCCGGCTCGGTGCACATCACGAATGACACTCCGAAATTCCGCCTAAAAACAACAGCGCAGCGTCCCTGCTCGGTGCTGAATGATCGGCCCTGTCCCGGCTCTCACGGAAAATCACAGGATTAGGCGCCTTCTCTGCTCAGGCACCTGTCACCCGGGCCGTGCCCTGGCGAGCTGCCAAGTCCTGGCCTCCTAGGGCCGGGTTGGCCAGGCCTGGAGGCCGGGGATGGAGGAGGGCGGTGCTGCAGGGACCCCGAGAGGAGCAAGGCAGGGACAAAGAGGGACCCCTGGGGCAGAGAGGCTGCAGTGGACGGCAGCTGGCACACTCTGGGACACCCAAGGCGTCCTCCGCCCCAGGGTCACAGACATCACCCCCACCGCTGTGACCAGGTGGGCTTCGGTGGGCTCTGCCTCTGCGGGGAGCCGGATGGAGCCCGTGACCAGGGCCCTGGGGAGGACCGTGAGGACACCACCCTCAGGGATCTGACTCAGCCTGGCCTGGCCCCGGCTATGCAGGATGTGGGAGGTGCCTGTCCCTCTGCACAGGGCCTTGTGGCGCAGCTCCTGTCACCTGCTGCCACCCTGGAGCAGGGCAGCTCCACCCGTGAGGTGCTGCCGGGGCCGGGGCCGGGGCCTTGACGGCCCAGCTGGAGGAGGGTAGGGAGGAAGAACTCGCTGGGCCGGCCGGGCTCAGGCTGGCAGACTTTCGGACCAGTGGGTGCCAGAAACCACACTGGCTCACACTGCTGGGTCCCCGAGGCCACAAGTCCAAGTCTGGGGGACTTGTGGCTGGACAGAGGCCAGGTGTGCATCGGGACAGGGACGGGGCAGGATGTGGTTTGGGGGAGGTGGTGAAGCCGTTTTGGGTCTGTGAGGCACCAGGCAGATGCCGGCTGGCCTGAGCCAGGCTGAGGGGCTTCCGCACACGGAAGGGGGTAGAGTCCCACCGTGCTCACCTAGAGAGGGGATGGGCCAGGAGAGCAGTCGGGGAGATGAGAGGAGCTGGCTGCAGAGGGAGCCGAAGCCAAGAGGACACATAGCATCCAGCGCCAGGGCAGCTGTGCCTGGCTGACGCTGTCAGGCTGGGAGGGGACAGAGGTCTCCAAAGGCCGAGCTGCTGCTGGCGAGATGCCCGTTTCCGTGGTAGCGGGTGCAGGGACGTGCTGGAGGGTGCCGTGGTCCCGGTCCAGTTTCCCCATGTACACAGACACACATGACCAGGCGCACCCACGCAGGTCACCAAGCCCGGCTCCTGGCTGCTCCCAGAACCACCTGCAGGACCAGCACCCCCACTGCTGGCTCCTGGGGCTGCCAAGAGCTTAAAAGGAGTGGATGTGGCCTCCTCCTGCCGGGAAGGTCCTTGTCCCTCGGGGTGACTTGCTGGCCTCTCCTGCTGCGGTGAGGCATCTTTGCAAAGCCCTTGGCTTCACCAGTCACCTGCATAAATTATTCTTGTCTTTAAACAAAGTGTTTCAGCCAAACAGCAGCAGAAGCAGGTTGTATAAAATGGGGTTGGGTCTGGTGCTGACCCCCGGGAGACTCGCCAGGGGGAAACTGAGGCATGGGGGCAGCGTGTAGGGTGCTGGCATGATTTAGGAGCCTCCTGTGTGGCACACAAGGACCAGACGTGAGTCCCTGGTGCTGCTCAGGACAGAAAGACGGGGACAGCTCTTCAAGCCTCCATGTGACCCCATGGGGAGGATGAAGGCGCCCAGCTGCCCTGCCTGGACTCTCACCTCCGGGCCCAGGCCCCGTGCTGCCCAGCTCAGCCCCCTCCGCCACTGTGGCCCCGTCACTGCCCCCTGGCTGGTGAGCAGGAAAGGGGTGGGGGGCATGGGAGCTGCCAGAAGCCATGCGCACCACGGCGTTTGCACTGGGCTGGGGGCAGCTGTCCCCTCTGAAGCATCTGTGCGGCCTCCCAGAGGGCCTGGGCTGGGGAGCAGGTACAATAATCAAGAAATTGAGGGCGAGGAGTTTCACTGAGATGTGTTGAGTGACACTTGGTATTTTAAATATGCAGCCCGGACACCTGACCTTCTTCCTTCCCAGCCACTTCTCCGGGCAGGCAAGGTCCGGAGCACCGACCCTCAGCCGTGATTACTCGGGGTTCGTGACTCCTTCCTGCCACACTTGCTGTGGGCTTGTGAGTCAGCTCAGGGCTGTCCATTCTGGAAGTATCTTTCCTGACACGTCACACATGGAGGTGACAGCAGGGTGGAAGGTCTGTCCCGGCTGGAGTGGGGTCCACTGCCCCATTAGCTTGACACCTGGGACAGGCTACTCACTCTCTGCTTTGTTCCCCAGGAGTGACAGTCCATGGTGTGGGGAGCGTGTGAGATGGGAGCTCGCAGGGTGGGTCCTCAGCTTCGGCTCCCCTTCCTGGGCAGCGCTTCTGCACCCTGGTGTGTTGCTTTGAAGGTTCAAATATGCAGCCCTGATCCAGAAATTCAAACATCCCAAAAGCTCTGGGATCTGAAAGGTTTTAAATACGGAGGGAACACGAGTGGGAAATCCCATGCCATGAAACTTTGCTTCGTGCACAAAATTATGAAAAACAGGAGAGAAATTATTTCCAGGCCATGTGCGCAGGTGCATGGGAGCGTAAATGAATTTCCGGTTTACCCCGATTCTGTGTGTACACAGCTGCGTATGTAAGTCAGATAGTCCCAAACCCGGAGCACTGGCCCCAGACACTGCAGAAAAGGTGTCCCCATCAACCCGGGCTCAGCGCTCCTCCTCCTGACCATGCCCCTTGCCTTGGTGTGTATGGCCCGCTCAGGGCTCTCTCCTGCCCCTCTGTGGCACCTTTACTGTGACTCCTTTAGTGCCAGCCGTGAGTGTGACAGACGAGACCTCGTGGGGTCTTCTGAGCCCCTTGCCCACTTCACCTTACTCCCTCCTACAGCTGGTGGCACAGGGTGGCCACCAAATCAGGACTGCGAGGCCTGGCCTTCTTTTCTGGCCTGCTCTCCTTCTGAGAGGTCAGCATCTGAAATCCCCATGGCTCTGGCTGTCGGCTGTGAATGTCCAGCCTTCCATGCATTTGCGATCGTTTTCAGCTTTACAACTGCACTTCTTCCTGGAATCTTTAGTTCATCCATTTATTCAACAACCACGTATTGAGGGCATCAGACTGAGCCTCAGCCTGAAGACCCTCTACATCCTGAGAACCAGGGATACAGGAGCTGCCCGGCAAGACAGTGCTCTGGGCGGAAAGAAGGCCCTCGTCCGGGCTCAGATGGAACAGGTCCTCGTTCTCTTCTCGGAGTCTGGCCTTGCCTCTTTGACTCTGTCGCTGTCTTCAGAAAACTCCCCGCTCACGGGTCTGCGTCCATCGCCTTGCTTGTCAGAGCTCACAGTGACAAGCCACTCACTCCCTTCCATCTGTGGTTAGGGTCCCAGGGCTCCTGGCTGCAGGCGGAGCTTCCAGACAGATGGGGCTTTGTGGCAGGTCACCCTGGTCACTGGTGATCAGTCACAGTGGTCACCCCGCCAGTCAGCATCAGGCTCTGCAGATCAGTGTCTCGAGCTGGTTTTAATGGCTTGCACTCAGGTGGCAGAAGCCAGTGGGTGGCTTTAGGGCTAGGTGTGGGCACCGCAGACGGCAGGAGTCAGCACCTCCTCCCCGGGGGAGGGAGCGGCAGGCTTCATAATCGGGATCCTGCATCCTCAGCGCATCGGCTGCAGTTTCAAACCAGAGCCGGGATGTGAAGAGCAGACCGGAGGGGGCCTGCATCCTTCACAGTGGAGAAAAGGGTTAATTACATCCGTAAGCGGCACAGACATGCCGAGGAATACCAGCTGCGGCCAGGACCCCGAGCAAAAATGCCAAGGACAAGGACACGGAAGATTAACATAGCTGAACCGTGGCCTGTCTTTCCCCTGAGCCCTCAGAAGGTGGGAAGGTGAACACTCCAGCCAGCTGTGGCCGAAATGTGCCTGTCTTTGTCCTGCGTTTTGCTGCTAGAGCAACGGATCCAGCTAAAAATACCCTCACTCCGGCCTTCTGTGGCTCCCCTTCCCTTCTGGAAAGAGTTCTGTCTTCCTCCCATCCAGTAATCACAGCCGAACTCCCGCCACATGTCCGCCGAGGCACTGGGCTGGGCACAGGGAGACAGACACCAGCGTGGTGCAGACCTGAAGCCACATGGGAGGCTGCTCATGTGGATGCCCCATCAGCCCCACCTGCCTGGCTGAACTCTCACACCTTTGGGCTTTGCACAAGTCCGTCTTGCTTTCTTGGACCAACTTATTCTTCAAAATGCAATTTCCTCTGTAGAATCTCTCAAAGCTCCTGTGCAGTGTGCCCTCTACTGGGTAAATGTGAGGGAAGATGGAAAATGGATATGGAAGAGCCAACTAGTTGAGTGAGTGAATGGATGGATGGATTGGTCGATTGGTGGGTGGGTGGATCAGTTGATTGGCGGGTGGGTGGATCAGTTGATTGGTGGGTGGGTGGGTGGGTAGATGAATGGATCAGTTGATTGGTGAATGGGCGAGTCCCACTTGCAGAGATTGGTTTGGCATCAGCTGTTCCTCAGCAAATAGCCCAGCTGCTTCTCAACTGGTGGTTGTGGTGTGCAGGATCTGAGCTCCAGGTAGCACCAGTGTGCAGGCTTGGACACTTGCCCGCCTTCCTCACTCCTCCCCGCCACTCGTGCCTGGGTGGATGGCGCAGACTTCTGGACTTTAATCCTAGACTGTCTCCACCAGCTTTGAAAACCAGGGCTTCATCAGTTGTCTCTGCAACACTGTGGACAGGTCCTGGTGCCTGCTGAAGGTGAACTGCTGAGCAGGGAGGTCAGCCATGCACAATGGGGCCGATGCCACGCCAGGTGCTGTGCTGGGCACTGGCCTGTGTGATACAGAAGGCACAGGGTGTGCCTACAGGGAACCAGGGCCACCCAGCTTGGAGAAGGAACCCAGGACCCCCTGCAGTCCTTACGCCCCGCCCCTAAGGAAGGATCACGGCCTCACTTCTCCCTGGGGAGGTGTAAGGCCTGGCAGGGGTCTATGGAGCATCTGCCCCATGCCAGGCCTTTGTGGGGCTCTGAGTCCTGCCAGGTAGCAGGCAGCAGAGCAGAAACTTGGGCCTTGCGAGGTTGGGCACTGGCACGGGCCCTGCAACCCTCACTGCTTCCTTCGCCATGCACACTGTGCATGATGACAGGAAGCAGTGAGCTCCCCGTCAGCGATCCCCAAGAGGTGTGCACAGCGCCCAGAGTGGGTACTTGGAAGGGGGTGTTATGCTGGGGTTTCAGGCAACTGGCCAGGTCATGCCCCTGCCATGTAAGTCCCCATCCCCTCCCAGCCCTGAGCTGCCTCAGGGGAAATCAGTCCCCAATGTCCATGTGGCCGAGGTCCTTGCTCACCCCCAGCCCCCTTCTGCTCTCTCCCCAGGTGTCGTGCGCCAGGTGCGGCCCATTGTGGGTCCGTTCCACGCGGTGCTGAAGCTGGAGATGAACTATGTGGTTGGGGGTGTGGTCTCCCACCGAAACATCATCAACGTCCACATCTTTGTCTCCGAGTACTGGTTCTGAGGGCGCAGCTGAGGGACACCCCCAGGCCCACCGCAGCTGCCACAGTCTGCTCTGTACCTGTCTGCACCACTGGGGCAGCGCTTCTTGTCATGCAGTGGTTTGCAGCATCAGGCCAGAGTGCACCACTGAGCCGGGGTCCATCCATCTCAAGTCTCTGATGCGTAAATAATGCGTCCAGTCGCTCAGCTGTTTGGTTGGAAACCTTGCTTATTCTTTCAACGCAAAAGCTAAATGTTACTCCCTTCTCTGCCTGCGGGGTGGGCCTTACCCACGGGACCAACAAAGAGACAATTTCGGAGGGGCAGCCAGATGTCCAAATGCCAAGCAAAGATCAGTTCACCCTGATTACATGAAATTTATTATTTTAGTATTTTTTTTTTTGCCAGTCAGGTACACATATTCCAAGTGCAGGGCTGCTGACGGGAAGAACTCACACGTACACACCGTTCTCCCCGAAGCTGCTCCTAACAGCCGGGACCCTCTTTTGGGAAAGACATGGGCCACTCGGCTGGGTGTGGGCCCAGTGTGCACACCAGAGGGTGGTGGGGCTCCTCTGTACTCTGTACCCACTTTTTCTACAGGTGAAAAATAAACAGCTTTGTGATCTCTGGATGGCCTGTGCACGGGAGTCTTTTGAGAACGGGGTCCTACCCTGGCATTGTGGTATAAATCTGTAATCCGAGTACTAGGAAGGCTGAGACAGGAGAATTGCCATGAGTTTGAGACCAGTTTGGGCTACATAGTGAGTTCAAAGCCAGCCTGAACTATGGAGTGACACCCTGCCTCAAAAAAAAAAAAAAAAAAAGTCATATGGGCTTCTGCTAGCTCAGTCCTTCATTAGCAAAGGGACTGGGGATCTCCCCCAAAAGCCATTTCAAAGCCCTTTGTGCCCGACTTGTGTACTGGAAAAACTTCTACCCACATTTCCAACACCATGCTGTCTTGTTTGTTGCTGTAATAAAACACCTAAGACCACATAACTTATGAAGAATAGGAGTTACTTGGCTCATAGTTCTGGAGGCCAAGAAGTCCAAGAGCATGGTCCCCACATTTGCTCAGCCTCTGCAGTGTATCAGGGAATGTCACATGGTGACACAGAGAAAGTGTGCCAGCTCTCATGTCTTCCTCTTCTTATAAAGTCACTAATGACATCACGGAGACTCTGTCCTTGTGACCTGAGTGGACCCTGGCCACCTCCCAAAGGCCCCATCTCCACATCTGATTAGTATATGAGTCTGGGGGTTTAGTTTCTAATGTGAACTTTTGGGGAACACAACTCCTGCACAGGCCCAACTAGTGCATGCCCCACATCTGGCCCTGCTAGGTAGCTCACAGGGTTGTGGCATCTCCATGACTTCAGTCCCTTGGGCCCTCAGAGCCTCTCTGGAAATCACTGCGGGGACAGTGGCTCTTCAGCAAGGACTGAGGCCTGCTCTCCACACAGTCCCCGCCAAACTTGGCCAAAGTGCCCAGGGATATGAATGCTCTGCTCCTGGGCCCCAAGAGCCTGGCCGCTGGCTTTGGTTCCGGTCACAGCCTATGCCTGGACTCCACTGTAACTGAAACTGTGCCCACTGTACTTAGCAGTGTGCTCTCGGGCACCTTTGGGAGCCCCGGTGTTCCTGAGACTGCTCACCTGGAGCGGTGGTCCATCCGGGTCAGCCCTGAGCCAGGCAGGCACAGGAATCTGAGGCCCTGGCAGCACCAGCAGTGGAAAGGGGTAGACCCTGTGTGGGGCTGGGAGATAGAGGAAGCCACGTCCAGCATCTAACCTGCTCTTTCAGCTGAGGCACTGATGCACTGGCAGAGAAACAGGTACGGGGGCGGGAAATGGGAGGTACATTTGGCCCGGAATCTGAGCAGCAGCCTGGATGGGGCAAATCTGCAGCAGCTGGGTGATTGTGGGTCAGACTCCTCAGTCACTGAGGTGATTGCCAGAGCTTCCTCCTTCTCCAGAGCTGGGGGTCTGAGATGGAATTCCCGACTGATTCTGGGAAAGAATATTTATATTCTCTCAGCAGGAGTTAGAGTGGGAGCTGCCATTGGTGGACAGAATCAAGCATCTTGGTGTTGATTGGCTTGTAGATGAACATGTGACTCAAAACAGCCAATCAGAGGCCTCATGGTGTTGATTGGCTCTCGGGAGAGCATGTGACCCAGAACTGCCCATTAGGGCCGTTTCCCCAGCATGCCTTCAACCCCAGGGCCCTGCAGCCCTGCCAGGTTGGGAAGAAGAGAGTCCGAGGGGCCTGAGGCCTGGCCATACGCTGCCGGTGTTTGAGCTTCAGTTGGAGCTTCAGAGTGGTGATGGCAGGCCCTCGATGGCACTGAGGAGCCCCGGAGATCATAAGGACGGCAGCGCTTGCAGGCTGCGAAGTGCTGCACACGTGCAAGAGCTCTGTGTCCTCAACCGTGAAGGGCGTGGGAATTGGTGCCACCGCCGAGGGAGGCTGGTGCCTTCCCGGTCCTGCATCTGCATTTCTCCACTGTCCCTGAGCGACTCGGCAGACAGGTGTGTGATGAGGCAGCACAGTAATTCTTTCCGTTTTCTGTCACCCCTTGTTGGCTGAGAAGTGCCCACTGTTTTTTCAAAGAAACTGCTGTCGGGACCCGGCTAACAGGATCTGGAGCTGCCTAGGGACCCCTAACAACAGTGACTCCCTTTTTTTCATTTGTTTTTTGGGACAGGATCTCCCTATGTAGTTCAGGCAGGCCCCAAACTCAGTGCAATCCTCCTGCCTCAGCCTCCTGAATGTTGAGTTGACAGCTAAGTTCTACCACTCCTGGTGTGTGTGTGTGTGTGTGTGTGTGTGTGTGTGTGTGTGTGTGTATGTGTGTGTGATTTTCTGGGAATTGATCTGAGGAATTTGGACCAAGCTACATCTCCAACTCTTTTTCTTTTTTACATTTTTATTTCTAGTAGTAGATTAGCAAAAATGATTCAACCTGTGGTCTCTGTGTTAGTGGATTTTCCTTTAGGGGTTCCCCTCCACTATTGTGCTCTAGGCCCCATTTGAGAAGGGATCAGCGTTAGCTGGGCAAAGCAGTGCCCACTGGCATCTCAGTACTCAGAGAGGCTGAGGCAGTGAGATCATCATTTCAAGCCCAAACTGGCAACTTAGCAGGAGCCTCGAGATGAAAATAAGCACACGGGCTTCACAGAAGCTGGACAATGGGACAATGACCTGGAACACTTAGCAGAATGTCCCAGTCGGTGCAGGTCCCCTGGAAGCAGTGCCATCATCACAGATGCCTTAGCAAGGGTGCCGTCACCTGGACAGTGTCTTCCCTTAGAGTCAATAGTAGCACACAGTGAAACTTAGAGGTATTTCCAAGTGTTGTACCTGTCCCTCTATGCATCTGTCCCCTGCCGAGCCCTCTGGAGCAGGGGATCCTCTTTCCTACCTCTGGCACCATGCCAGGCAGTGTCTGGCACAGAACAGGTGCCCGGGAAACCATCGTATGGAAGGCCTGAAGACACAGCAAACTGACAGGGAGGGACCCACTGCTCATGCATGGCTGTGTCAGGCCTTTTGGTAGCTCAGATGTCACCGTGATGGCTGATGTGGCCAGTGGCAGTGGGGGCTGAGGAAAAACAGTTCCAAGGAAGCCTTGGATATCTGGCCTCAGACCTTTAACCTTGGAAATTCTTTTTGAGCTTTGCCTTACATCCCTCCCTCCTCATCCTCTTCTCTCTCATACTATAACTTCTAGCATCTTCCAGGAAAGAAGCCATTAAAGGGCCCAGGACCCCACTGCATAAGACCTGGCCTCCTGTCCCCAGTGCACCTGGCCTGAGCATTGACTCCCTTGACCCTGGGCAGTGTCCACTTCACAGTTCTGCTCTTTGACCCTGGGCAGTGTCCACTTCACAGTTCTGCTCTTTGAAGGCCAGCATGGGTGAAGGCAGGAACCCAGCAGTTCCTCCCGCTGCCTCCTCCTGCACCCTGACCTTGGACCCAAGCCAGGGCCCACCATGGTCCCAGAGAGCAGCACTGCAGATGCCACCCTGCCTGCCCCTGCCCATGCCATCAGCTTTGGGGGGATGGCAGGGCCGGTCAAGGGCACTCATGTGCTGGATGCCTGGGGTTGGGGTGAGCAAGGGTTTGAAGATGGTAAGGCCTCACTTGGGGCCAAGCTGTTCCCCACATGTGGCAGCCACTTGGGGTGTCAGAGGAGAAGAAAGCAGGCTTTGCACTCTGCAGGGTGGCAGCTCTTAGCCCTGGCCCCGTTGTGACAACTTGATTGTTGCTCTTTGGAACCCAACCTGGGTAGCTGCATAATTAATTGTGTGCAGGTAATTCACCTAGGGAGGAGGGTGTGGAGAGTGGGGGGCCTGACGCCCACTGCTCTGGAGAGGTGCCAGGCGGCCACTGTGCCCAGCCTGGAGCACAGGCGACCTGGGACAGCCACCCCACAGTGTGTGCAGGTCTTGGTGTGCTCATCTGATGTCAGGAGCAGCTCATGAAGGGGCCCTGGTGGCCTCGTGGCTTCTCCTGGGGACTCCCCTCCTGCACAGAGCCAGGCTGTTGTTCAAAGGACTCCGGGACACCTGGACAGAGTGCTGGGTTCAAGAGAATGGTCCTCCCAAAATAGACTTGATTTTTTTTCTTTTTCTTTTTCTTTTTTTGGACCAGGGATCAAACTCACGATCTTGCACTTGCCAGGCAGGTGCTTATGCCACTGAGCTAAATCCCCAGCCCCAGACTTGATTTTTTAACATTGCCTGTTCCCTCCTCTACATTCCCAGGCTCTCTGGCCTCCATTGCAGCTTGAGACGGGGGAACAGCCCTGGGTGCTGGGGGCTTGGATGCAGACAGGGTCGGCCCAGGGTTGCTGCCAACAGCACATTCTGCCAGGACTCAAGGACCCCCTCCCTCACCTCTCTCCTTCCTTTCTCTCGTCCTCTGCAGATAAACCCCGGGTAAAGCTCAGGTCTCTGTCCATGGCTGGATCAGGAAGGTTTACTGTAGGCCCAGGAGAACCTAGTTTGTGGTGCCAAAACCCAGGGCAGCCAGGATCCCCTCTCTGTCACCCCGTATACCCTACACGCAGCTCGGCTTGGGGACAGGTGGGGAGGGAGAGGAGGGAACGTGAGTCACAAGACTGGGCCAGGGAAGAAAGGGTCTCCTGGAGGACAGGAGGGATCCAGAGGCCACTGGGCTGTCACAGAGCAAGGATGCTGTGGAATTCCCCAGCAGATGCCCTGTGTGGGCCAAGTTCCTGCTGTCTAAGCAGTATTCAGGGCCAACTGCATGGCATGCCCACTGACAGCTGACCCTGATGTGTTACTGTTCCCTGGCTTGGCCACTGCCTCCACTGCCCCGGCCAGCTTGCTGGGTTCTGTGTCTCGAGGGCTAGTGAGTTATTCACGTTAGTGTGCGGAGCGCCAGGGATCCCAGCTCCTTCTGTGGGCAGAGTCAGCGCATCCCAGAGGGGACCCTTGGACTCCCAGAGTCCCCTCCTGCCTGCGTCCTCCCCTCACCCCTCATCCTGGCTGCAGGGAGCACAGTCCACCAGCACCAGCGTGTGGAGGTTGGTGCTGTACAGAGGAGGTCTCTCTCCGTGTGGCCTCCTCCTTAGGCAGGCCCTAATGGAACCGGCTGACCCTGAGCCTTCCTGGCAGGAGCTGGCAAACCTTCCCAGAAGCCAGGCAAGCTGCCCCCAAGCCCAGCTCTCGGTGGAGAAAGCCAGCGTGGGGTGGGGGCATCGAGGTCAGGGGGCACACCCCTGCCATGCTGCGAGGCTTCCAGGAGCACATAGGTGTTTCTGGCGGGCAAGGAGAAGTCGACCCAACCCCGTTGTCCCATGGGATGTAGGCAAGCTGGGCGTTTCCTGAATTCTAGGGTGCTGTGTTCCAAGGGGCGGGGGTGGGGTGGGAAGTTCTTTAGTTTTCTTTTTGTGTCACAACATTTGTTGGATCTGAAATGTCCCCTCAAGGTCTCCTGTATTCAGAGGTGCAACTTTTGGAAGGTGATTGGGTTAATTCATCCATGGATTTGTCCAAGTTCTTGCCTGACTGAGGGGCTGGTTCAGAGGGTGCATTTTGCTCCTGGCTTCTCTTCCTGTTGCCACAGATTGGACAGCTCCGCTCCGCCAGGCCCTCCCATCACGCTGCTTTTGCCTTGAAGCCAGCTGACTATGGACTGAGTCCCCCAAAACCATGAGCCAAGTTGAAACCTCTCTTCCTTTAAATTGTGGTGTTGGGTATTTTCTCCCAGGATAGGAAAGTTACCTAACACATCGCATCTCTGAAGGTAAGCATGCCCAAAGTAAAAACAACCACACACCAGGCCAGGGCCAAGGCTGGCACAGGCCCTGCTTTGGTGCGAGCATATTAAATTGACCCAGCTGGTAAGGCCAGTCCCAATATTCTGGAAGGACACACTTGACCATCATGCACTGGGAGAAGAGTCCTCCTCATAAGTCCTGGGGAGGGACAAAGCCTAGCAGTTTTCAACCCCTCTTTCAGAATCCTCCTAAAGCATTTGCTCATCTGTATCAGTTTTCTCATCTGTGAAATGGGCCTGCTAATTACTACCTTGCAGGATTTTGTGGGAGTGAGGCAAGCTGGCATGGAGCCTGCCCTGGGAGGCTAGCTTCAGGAAATGCTCGTTCCTGGTCCTGTCTGCCTTCCCTGGGGGCTTGGTTTTGCAGCTCTTGGGAGACATCTATTTGCTCTTCCTTTTTTTTTTTTTTTTTTTTTTTTGCGTGTCTTCTATAGCTAGGGTATGACGGAGGCCCTGAGGTACTAGGACAGCCAGGACACAGTGCCCTTAGGGACACTGGTCAGAATGATAACGCCAAGGTCTGTCACTCAGGCCCTGTTCCAGCCAGTTTCTTTGTCTGTTCCAAACTTTCTGGGCTAGGATTTATTGCCATTGCGTTTATTTCTTTTCTCTCTGTGCCCCAAACTATTTAAAATGAAACGTTTTAATTTCACAGGAGAGATTCTGGAAGAAGAATCCAATAAAATTGGCTATGATTTAACTTTACAAACTTAAAACACCACGTCCATTTAGACTCCTAAGAATCAAAGTAACCCTTTTTACTTTGGTTGGGGGAAGCTCAAATCTAAATGTTATACACAGTGGAGCAACCTACTGTCTGACGTTTAAATTTATCTCCCATCTTGTTTCTGGTCCCCATTTTCTTACTCTGTTTTATACTGTTCTAAAGCATATTAGTTATGTTTAAAGGGAAGTCACCTTGGATCTTTTTGTAAAGCATCAATTACAAATAATTTTATAAAAGGTTAAAGAGGACTGAGGGGTGCTCTTCTGGTTTTCCAGCCCATGCACCAGGCGGTGTGCACTGTGGCAGCTGTGGGGGATTCATCCTGTCTTGTTTTTGAAATCCAGTGGTTTTTTTGTTTCATTTTACTGCTTTGCTTTATTCCTCCATCTGGTAACCTCAGCAGCTGTTCTGAAGATGACAATGTGCCGTATCACAGCCACTGTTAAATTCCTGTCATCTTGTTTTGAAAACCTATCTAGCCATTGTTTTTGTTTGTTGTTGTCATTTTGCTTTTGTTGTTGCTTTTTAGGTTTGTTTGCATCTTGATTTTTCTTTTTTCTCTTTAAAATAAAAAAATGTGCAATAGATAGTGTGCATTGGGAAGAAACTGTTCAAAAGAAAAGACAAACTATGATTGGGGAAAGGAAGAATGCATAAAAGGGATAAATACATGTACATACAAGATAGCTGGGTAGTCACACTGCTAGCTTCCGTTTGTGCCTTGGAAAGAACGCTGTGTGCCAGTGCTGTTTAGACGAGATACATCCTGTACTCGGAATAACTATCGTCAGGGGCCAGTGTGCAATGTGTCAAGTACTGTAACTGTCCCACTACCCCGTTTTGAAACTCGTTCTGTTTATCTGTTTTTCTCTCTAAGATAAAATTAAAAAAACAAAAACAAGCGGGCTGGGGATGCAGCTCGGGATGAGCTCTTGTCTTGTCTAGTGTGAGGTCCCAGGTTCCATCCCAGGGACCATCGCTGCCAACAGCAGAAGATGAAGAGAATTATAACAGAAATCATTGGACAAACAGCCAACTCCAGTGACTCTGGTGGCCCTCGACCAGTAGAGGGTCAGCAAGATGGGATCCCCCACCCGACAGAACAGCACCCAGCCTTTAGAAGCGGGGAATTCGCACACGCTGCCATGTCGAGGAGGCTTGGAACGTCAAGCTGAGTGACGTGTGCCAGTTGCAGCGGGAGGCCCTGGTTCCCTAGGGGCAGAGCTTCCAGTTGGGGAGGGGAATGAGAATGTTCTGGAACATTCCAGAAACAGACAGTGGTGATGGCTGCGCCACAGTGGGGGTATATGTGATACCACGGAGTAGCGCGCTTTTCAAAACTGAATAGAGTGGTCAGCTGTTACCAAGTGGGGTGGCATGCCTGTAATCCCAGCACTGCGGAGGCTGAGGCAGGAAGATTGCCATGAATTCGAGGTTGACCTGGACAATCTAGTGAAAGAAAACAAAAAATAAAACGATAAATCTTATGCTATGTTTATTTTACCTAAATGTTAAAAAAAAAAAAAAGGTTAATAAGAAAAAGAATCTGAACATGAATGCCGTAAACCCTTTGTCTCTAGAGTGTTGCCCTGGGCCCACTGCGGCCGTGTTTCTGTGGCAGGCGGGGCACCGTGCGCAGCCTCCTGGTCTGATTTACCTCCACTCCTGCGAGTTCATCGCTCCAGGCCTCCCCACGGCAGCTTGGCCTCAGCTGCCCCCGCGCAGCCTCTGTCATTCGGGGTCTCAGAGCGAGCTCGTCTGCCAAGCAGCAGGACACGGCTCGCTCGTGGCCGGCCGCGCTGCCCCCTGACCTCGGCCTCGCCTTGCCAGAGCCGTCCCTCAGCCGCCCTGACTGTCATCACGGCTTTATTTTATCTCTGGCCTCCGGGCTTCACACCGCTTCCCTGTTATTAGCGATATTATATCATGGTGCACAGTTTTGCTGTCTGCGGGTGGGGGAGGGCGGGCCACTGAGCAGGGGGAGAGGGCAGCACCGGGGGTGAGGGTGGGGAGGCAGGGGGCGGGGTGGATGCTGGTGACCGGGCTGGACCGTGGCTGGTGACAGATGGGGCCAAGAAGAGGGCTTCGTGCCACCAACCAGCACCATGGTGGACACTGAGCCCTGCGGCCGACGGCCCGGCAGGGCTGGGCATGGGGCTGGGGGAGGGCAGAGCAGGGTGGCCTGTGGGCCGGGGCTGGACCTGCTGGGGCCTGAACCGGAAGAGGCTGCGCCCACCCTGAGGCTGAGGCAGGGAAGCCGTTTCCCTGGCAACTGATTTACAAGGACAACAAGCGTTTCTAGCCAAAGCCTCATGGGGAAAAGAACTTATTTAGATTGTGGGGTCAGAGGGCCTGAATTTGAGGTGCCGTTCTGCCTCCGACAAGCTGTGGGACGCGGACTGGTGGCTGAGCCTCTCTGGGCTGGACGCAGAGCCAAGAGTGCTGAGCCGAAGGCCGCTCATACAGTGTCCGATACCTAGGAAGGATGCCATGGTGTGTGGGTGCCACTCCACAGTGACACGGTGGGAAACACGGTCCCGACAGCTTGGGGTACAGATAGCTCCTGTGTGTTTAGTGCACCCCGAACTCTGTATTTTTCCCTTTTTGGAAACGAGGTCTCGCTCGGTCGTCCGGGTTGGCCCTGAAGTCACAGCGCTCAGCCTCGTGAGGGCTGGGGTTGCAGGGGTGCGCCACCGCGCCCAGTTCTGCCCTCGGCCCTCTGATGGCTGGAGACCGAGGTCCTCGTCTCCTCTGCACGCCCATGGGGCTGGAGTCCTGCAGCCCGAAGCGCTAACTCCTGACAGGCGGCCAGGCTGTGAAGCGGATGGAGGAAGCGACCGCAGAAATCCGGGCCGAGTACATTGGGGCCGCGAGCGTGAGCTCAGCTCAGGGTCCGGCTCTCCGTGACCACCGTCTCCGGCTTGGCCTCTGCTCTCCTGAAATGAGAACAATCCGTGGCCTACGGGGGTCAGTCGTCCCAGAGGAGGCCAGAGGAGGTTGAGGCCCTTCTGGATTCCAACAGCTTATTAATGGGACCCCAGAGCCCATGTGCAGAGCGACAACGTGAAGAACAGACCCGTTCTCTGCCGACTGAGACTCAGAGGTCACACAGGCTGCAGCTGCCCCATGCTTCTACCTGTGTGCACCACGCACTCACACCCTTGGAGAGCAGCCTCGGGGTCTGGAGTCCCCACACACACCCCAGCTCTGTCACTACTTTGTTACTCTGATCTCTACTGAATATCGCTGGGTAGTGTGTACGAGGTGTGATCGGTACATCCCCTGAATGTTTACATTTGTAAAAAAGTGTGACGAAAGACAAATTGTTGTGACTCCACCTCGAAATACTCCCCCTTCTCTCAGCACACTCATCCCATTGTTCTGGCCACTTTCTGGATCCATTCGGGAAGCCTTCTTTCCTGTGTTTCTTTAGTTAAACTTGTGATCACAGTGGATGGTGGAGCAGCATACATTTATGAGGGTTTATGGCAATAACTGATGCCCAGAATTGAAGGTTTATTGTAGCTCACGGTTCATAGAGGTTGCAGTCCATAATTGGGTGGCTCCAAGGCAGAGGGGCAACAGGTCACAGAGGCAGGAGGTAAAAAAAGCCACAAGGGAGAGAGGGACAAGCCTCTTGCTGCCCCTTGTATTGTATGCAGGCTACCTGCCCTAGGGCGGGTGTAGCACTCACACCAGAAGCCCAGCGTGGGCCATGAATCCATCACAAATTCTAGATTCAGCCACCTCTGAAAAGTCCACTCACTGTGACTACATGAGACTTTCTGGGGGCAGATACAAACTGTAACAATCAGTTTGGAAGACTTGATATCGTAGCAGTACAAAGCTTTCTGATCCATGAATGATGGTCTGGGTCCTCACTGGTCTGGGTTTTTGTCGAGGACCAGCTGGACAACTCCGTTTGGAAGAAGAGCCGTTCTCTCCCTTGTAGCCAAGCCTGGCCCTGTCTCCATGTACTGATGTGCACAGAGCTGGCCAGGGCTCTTCCTTATACCCTCAATTGGCTTCAAGCAATGCAGATCAGGTCTGGCTGAGGAGCTGATGTGCAGTCTTTGGAGCTGGGTGACAGTCAGTGTTGCCCCACCCTGTAGCTCCCAAAAAACGTGTGAGCAGGAAAAGGAGAGTCAGGCTTCACGCTGTCAGCTGGGGTCGAGCCTCGAGCCCCATGAAAAGAGGCTATGAGAGGCCAAGGATTTAGCTCAGTGGCACAAGCACTTGCCTGACAACTGTGAGGTCATGAGTTTGATCCCTAGTAGCAAAAGAAAAAAAGAAAGAAAGAAAAGAAAAGAAAAGAAAAGAAAAGAAAAGAAAAGAAAAGAAGAGAAAAAGAAAACAGGCTATGACTGCCCAGGGCATAAAAAATTCCACTCAGAGCTGAAGCAAACCCCAGAACACTGGCTATTGGATAGTATTATATGCGTGACTCTTTCTGCGTTTCCTTCTCTCCACATATTGCTGAAGTGAGCTCAGGCCTCCTGTCTAGCCCAGCTCAGGGCACTCACACACTTCCTGACACACACCTTCTTCACAAATTAATAAAACCTGGGTTCATCCCTGGGTGGAGGCCTTGGTTCCGGCTAGCTGTCATCCTAACTGGACTTGGGACCCCCCTCGGATCCCCACAGCTACAAGTATGCCTTGGTGTCTTTACTCTCACTAGGAGCTGGAAGTGATAGATTGGAATTAACTTACTGGAACTCCAATAACTTTGCTATGAGATTACAAATATAAACTTCATCAAGCCATGATGAAGTCTGGAAAGGCATTCCCTGGGTCTTCTTAAATTTCTGTAGAAATGTTCTCTAGTTTTCAATGGTCTTGCACATAGCTTCAAAGATTTATTCTGGTCTGGGGATTAGCTTAGGGGTACAGAACTTGCCTACTACGTATGAGACCCTGGGTTTGACCCCAGGACCAGAAAAAAAATTATTCCTAATGTTTTACATTTTCACACTCATGAAAATTTTTTCTAATTTCTCTTTTTAGTTGTTTGCTCTAGTTTGTAAAGATAAAAGTAGTTCCATACGTCAGCATTTTACCCAGTGACTTTGCTAAATTCATTTATTAATTCTAATAGTTTGTAGGTTTCCCTGAATTTTTCCACATGTACAGTTATGTCATATGTCACAAAGGAACAAAATCAATGTTCCTTCCCAAACTCTACACCTGTCATTGTCTCACTTTATTGTATTTGCTAGGATTTCCTACACCATGTTGAACAGAAGTGGTAATAGTGGCAAACAGAAAGAAAGCACTGAATAGTTTAATCAATATTAACAGTAGACAGATTGCTGAAGTAAGGAAGTTTCTTAAGTGGCAGTTTTGTCCTGAATAAGTCTTGAAGTTGATCAAACCTGTTCCTGCGTCGATAGGCGCAGTTACATGGGTTTTTCTCTTTATTTAGTGATCATGGCAAATGACACTGACTTTCAAAGGCCATAGGCAACTTCATAAGAATAAGCTCTATTTGGTTACAAGGTATCTTCCTTTTACTGTATTTCTGGATTTGACATGCTAATGTTTTGTTTAGGATCTTCTCATCTACTTTCCTCCATAAAAGCCTACAGATTTCTCTTACTATAATGTTATTTTCAAGTTATGATATCAGGATTTGGCTAGCCTCAGACAGTTAGGAGGTGTCCTCTGCTCCTCTTTTCCCTGTAAGAAGTTGGGTGAGATTGGTATTATTTCTTAAATGTCTGAAAGATGACCAGTGAAGCTATCGAGTCTGGAGTTTTCTGCATGAGAGGTGGTAATTACAGACTGAAATTTTTTGTGGGGTTGTGGTGGTACTGGGGATTGAGCCCTGAGCTACATCCTGGGCCCTTTTCATGCTGTATTTTTAGACAAGGTCTTGTTAAGTCACGAAGTTGCTGGCTTAGCTGGCTCCTCCTGCCTCAGTCTCTCAGAGTAATGGAGTCTCAGACATGCACTACCATGCCTGGCTTGAATTTTTTTTTTAACAGCATAGAATTATTTGGAATTCCATTTCATCTTGTGTTGAAGATTTTGCTAAATTGTAGGCATTAAAGAATGTGTCCATTTCATCCAGGGTGCCAGTTCTGTGGACATGAAGTTGTTTGACATACCCTCTTGTTTCATTTGAAAGATCTTTAGGTTCCCTAGTGATGATCCCTTTATAGCCCCAGTACTGAGATTAAAAATGTGGGCTTTCTCCGGGGTTCACCTTAGCTGTCTAGGGGCCCACCCTGGTAACCATGAGATCGTGACTTCGATCCCAGATGCAAAAAAAAAAAAAAAAAAAAAGTGGGTTTTCCTCCTGCAGTCCATCTTGGTGGAATTATCACTTTCGTTGATGTTCGAAAGATCCCACATCACCACTGTCCACTTCTCTATTACATAGCTGTGTTCTAGCTCATCGATTTTGATTCTCGGTTACACCCTTCTGCTTCCTACAGGTTTCATTTACTGAGGTTTTCGCCCAGTTCCATGAGGCAAAAGCTCAGCCCATCGATTTTCAACCTTCCTGTTGTCTGATAGACACACTTGGGGCTAGAAACTTCTACCTAAGCACTTCCTGAGCTGCTTTCTACAAGTTTCAGTATGTTTATTTTCTTTCTCATTCCGTCCAAAGTATTTTCTAATTTCCACTGTGATTTCTCCTCTGACCCACGGGTTATTCAGAAGTGTGTTGCTTAATTTCCAAACACTTGGGGATGCTCCAATTATCTCTCCGTTATTAATTTCTGGTGTAATTGCGCCACGGTAGGAGAGCACGCTGCTGTGTGATTTCAGCCTTTGAAATCTGTCCAGACTCGCTCGCTGCCGGTGGAGGGGCTCTTCTGGCTCACGTTCCGTGGCTCCGCTCCTGCTGCCCTGGCACCGCCGATGGACTGCGTGTTAGTGTTTACTCTCCACGACTGCTTCACGCAGTTAACGTCTGCACGTATTCCCCAGCATCTCCCCTTTGTGTGTTCTTCCTGCAGGTCGGTTTGTCTGTCCCAATCCTTGTCCTTCTCTGAGAGAATCTGCCCTGGGCTCCTCGGCCTGGGGACCCGCCCCGATGGACCCTGTTGACTTTTGTCAAAGGACATTTTGGTGTGGCTTTCATATCTGGGGATCTTGGGCTGGATCTAGTTAGCTTCCCCTGTTAGCAATTTGAAGGTCATTCCATTGTCTCCTGAGGTCCAAAAATATGAAGTGTGTCACTGATTTGCGTGTCCCCTCGGGGCCTGACGCCTACTGCACGCCATCCTGAGTCCAGCACACGCACTGTCCAGCACACCCGTCGCAGGGGTGTTGTGGCCCCCGTGCCGCCCTTTGCTGCAGCCTTGTTTCTGGCTCCTCCGCCACGTCCCCTCACCTCGAGGGGCAAAGCATTCGCTGAAAGTTGAAATTTAAAAATTTATCACAATAAAAAAATGTATGGCTGCAGATTCCCCCCAGAACATCCCCTCCCTCCCAACACATCGGCCCCAGCGTTCCTGCCCCTCACCCAAGCAGTTCTAGAGTCTTCTTTCTTACAAGGCATGATCAAAAACAAGGTGAATGCTGCCACCGAACGCCATCCAGCAGAAAGGCAGACTTGTAAAAACACGACTGTGTCCTCACGCACCTTACTCATGGGATCTGGCACCATGTGACTTCCGGTTCCTTCCCAAAATCAAAATGATCACGGGAGGGCAACATTTGGAGCAAGTTCAGGACACCGGAATGGCTATGACAGGGACTAAAGACCTTCGGGGCAGAGGGCTCCAGAGCTGCCGCAGAAATGGTGAGGATGGGACAGGGAGAAGGGCAAGGGGGGCTCACAGCAAGCTGCCTTTCCGTGTAATCACTTTTAACAATTTAGACGCACTGCATTTTTTTATCACACCCTGTAAATGAGAACCAGACGGGGAAAGACACAGGGGCCCTGGTATGACCTTGGCGTGGGTCTCCAAAAGGTTCTTAAAAAGCATCCCTTCTTCCCTTCTTCAGGTTCCGGGTGAGCCAGGCCCAGGTCCCCTTTCATCTCCTGCCGAGGGGAGGGTGGGCGTTGGGGACAGGGACGCAGCTGTCCTTCGGTGAGACCCTCCGAGCATCCGGGGCCATATGGGCCGCTCTCCACGTTTCCTCCTCGGATGAGGAGCTGTGGACTCCACTTTGCAGACAGGAACCACGCGTCTGAAGTGAATCAGCCTCCCTGCCATGCATGTAAGCAGCAGGTCAGGGTGCAAACTGCAGCCACCTCCCCTCCCGCAGGCACCCCCCGCGGTGGGTTTGTCAGACGTGGCGGACGCAGCTTCTGTGCGTTGCAAGCAGCAGCGTGAGGCCACTGTCTGTTCTCCCAGGGCTTTGGGTGCCTCGGCCCCTTTGTTCCCCGACCTTCCAAACGCTCTGCCACCACCCAGCCCTTCTGCACGCTGTGTCCCGGTGATATGCTTGTCCTCGCCCTCTGACCTGCTGCCCGCCGCTCCTGCAGGCCTTTCCTTACACACTCCTTTGAAAGCTGCACCTCCTAAGGCTGGCGTGATGCACACTCCCGTAATGCCAGTGCTTGGGAGGCTGAAGCAGGAGGAGGATCCCTGTGAGTTCCAGCCCAGCCAGGGCTACATAGCAAGATCCTGTCTCGACAAATCAAAGTAAAATAAAATAAAAGTTTTGCCTCTTGACCCATCCTCTTTCCTTTTGTTCCTTCTAGAACTCGCCATATGCTGAAAGCCGCATTCTCTCCATAGGCGCGTCACCCCTAGGCCATAAGCCCCTGCAAGGCGTGGGTACCCTCTAAGCGCTTGGGTCTAGTGCGGGGCTCCATCACCCATGGTCCATTCTCTTCCTATCCCAGCTGTTTGTCTCCTCATCTCTGCCATCCCGATTCAGTGAGGAGGGACCAGGATATTTTCCCGGGCCCAGCCCAGTGGGCGAAGGGACACCGGGTCGGATCACAGCAGGGGGCTGGTAAGGTGCTCACCCACATCATCTTTGGCAAGGGTGACCAGCTTCCGGGGTGCACCCTGTCTGTGACTGAGGCCTGCCTCTCCCGACGTGCCCACCTGTGACATGGAAGTCCCTCAGTCTGGAGTCTGCTATCCTCAGGACCCTGAGCAGCCGCCCCGAGTGCAGGGCCTGCTCCGTATTGTGCTGAGTGAGTCTGTTTCAGCTCCTTTGGAGCAGACACCCTGCTACCTTTCTCCATGTCCCACACAGCACCACCCTAGGCGGGCTCCTTAGGTACCTGTTTAAACACGCTTACCTCACACCCTGGCTCCTGCAGGTCTTTTTGTTTCGTGGAGCAGAGCTCAGACCCAGGGTCCTGTGCATGCTGGGCAAGCACCCCAGGAGCCCCAGCCTGTTTAATTTTCATTTTTATTTTTTACTTTTTTTTTTGGTACCAGGGATTGAACTCACAACCTCACGTTTGCCAAACAGGCACTTACGTAGCTGAGCTAAACTCCTGGCCCTTGTATTTTTATTTTTTGAGAAAGGCTTTCATTATGTTACCCAAGCTGGTCTTGAACTCTCAGGTGCTCCTCCTGCCTCAGCCTCCCAAGTAAAAGATGACAGGCGTGCGGCGCTGTGCCCAGCTTTAGATCCGAGTAACAGTAATCCCTAGGAGGCCTTGCAGTCCTCAACTTGTATCATCTCCTCCTCACAACTGAGTCAGTCTCTGCGGTGGACAACTGGTCAGCTTGTGACACCCAGCTGAACTGAATCAGCAGCAGGGCCCTGGATGTGGAGGGCCCATCTGAGGATTGTGACCAACAGCATGAAAGGAGACCTGGAGCGGAAGAGCAGGTGTTGCTGATTCTCCTGTTGCTGTTGGTTCTCCCGGAGGAGCTGTTGAGCGTCTTTCCTGATATGAACTTGGCTGTTCTCATCGCTGGAGGAGCTCAGGGCTTGTCTCTGAGAGTGGCTGCGGTTCCCTTTGGGGGAGCTCTGGTCCTTACTTTCAGCGTCGCTTCCTGGGTTCAGTCTCTAGGAGAAGCTTGTCGCGCTGACTTCCTGACAGCTGTTCTCATTGTTGGAGGAGCTCAGGACCTCATGGTCGATGACGATGGCTGTGATACTTTTCAGGGGAGCCCTGGTCCTTTAAGCGTCACTTCCTGGTTCCAGTGCAGCAGGCCCCTCAGCCTGCTGGCACAGATTCCTCACCCTGCTGGCGCAGACTTTCAAGCTTCCGCCACTGACTTTTGGGCCTTCCCAGTGCAGATCCTTGATACAGAGTTGCATGACACATTGTCGTGGGCTCTAGGTGTCCAGCTGGACTTGGGGGGGGGGCACTGCCACAGGCTCTGGGTCTTCAGCTGGACTCATGCAGGACGTCACCATGGGCTCCAGGCCCTCAGCTGGTTTCTTTGGGTCTTTAGCGTGTGGACACATTTCCTGCACTTTTTTTTTGTGCTTGACTCTTTGGTGATTATTATAAAATAATGCTATAAATTATGTGTCCTGTATTAAACTGTTTTCCTTGCAAACCTCGACTGCAACAGTCTTCCTTTAAATTTCTGTCTGACAAATGAGGCAAACAAGGGCAAGTCCTGTGGCACACACTCCTCTAGGAAACAATGTTTGGCTCAGGTCTGGGCTCAGCCTCCTGACTTTCAGTGGAAGCATAAACAGGAGGAAAGACAAAGACAGAAAGCGAATGCTTTCTAAAGCACAGAGAGCGATTGCAGGGCGTCCTCACAAAACAAAGGGAAGATTTTGATCTAAAATTTTTAACATAGTAAAAGACACATTGCTCTGAATCCCCTCAGCGTCTCTCCCTGGCTTGGAACACACTCACCTTCGTCCTGGCCACTTTCTGCAGCAGCTCTGGAAGCGCTCTTTCCTGAGTGTCTTCAGTTGTGCTGTCCTGGCTGCCTCCATGTCCTGAACTGATTCAAAATGCTTCCCTTTCATGGTCATTTTGACGTTGAGGAAGAGACGGAAATCACACAGAGCCAGCGACTAAGGTGGATGAGGACACACTGTGGTGTTTTTATTGGACAAAAATTGCCATAAACAGTTGATCAACAAGGGATCATCAAGAAACACAGTAAATATCTCAATCAAATAATTCTTTAGAGTAAAAAGGCACCATGCCATGAATCCTGCTCCAAACCCTCCCCTCACTTGGGGCGGGCGTACTTGGCCCCCTCAGCAGTGTGTCTTCCACTGTAGTAGCTGTTGATTTTAAACTGTCACCGTATTTTCCGTGCACCCCCAGGCCCAGGCCCGCTGCGTGTAAGGTCGGGACCCTCAGTGCTGGTCCCTGTGCCGTGGACCTGCTGTAGCTCTGGGACCACCCCATGGCATCAGCAGGAGGTGGCTCGGGGCCTCCCCCTCCCTCCCGCTCCTCCTGTGGGGCTGCACTGGAATCCAAGCCCCGACCTCTGCTGAAATCACAGGACTAAGAACGGGAGCTCTGCTCCCCGCAGCTGTTCGAGGCATTCCGTGTAAGTCCACACACCCTTGGAGAGACGTGGGACATGTTTATAGAAATGGCCCGAGAGGCTGGCTGGCAGGCGCTCCTGCCTGCCTGAGGCCCTGGCTTTGAACCCCGTCACTGCAAACAGGTTGCCTCTCTAGCAGGAGGGGCTAGGCAGCGGTTCGGAACTCAGGTTGGTTGGCGGTCGGCTGGCTGCCGTGAGTTTGCAGAAATCACTTCAACCCCAGGTCTATTTCCTGGTGGATAAAAGCGAAGTGAGGAAGCCAGCCTGCCCTGCAACTGTGATGCAAATTAGACACCGAACCTGGCCTGTCATGGGGGCTTTGTGAAGGCCAGTGACCAGTCACACTTTACCATCTCTGTCTGCACTCTGGCCGAGCCAAGCTGCAGGCTGTAGCCCCGCGAGCGAGCGAGCGGGGGATGAGAGAATGACCTCTTGTTAAGCAGGCCAAGCAACGTGATCGAGGTCACAAAGCTGGTGGGAACCTGAGCAGGGAAGAGCTTCTCCTTCCAGCCTCCCCTCGCCCTCCCTCTCTGTTGTGTAAATGTAAAGTGTCTGGACCTCAGCCATTTGGATGGCACATTTCCTGGTGGCAGTGGCTGGCTGTGCTCAAGTCCCCGGCATGGTGACAGGAGCGGCTTTCCTCCCCCTCCCCCCTCTACCCAGTCCATGGCTGTGCAGGGACAGCTGGCCTCAGGCTAGCATGGCCAGGTAGAGTCTACGCAGTAGACCTCGTGTTCCGGTGTTGAAAGTGTGTTAAAGACGGGGAGCAGGGCGCGAGGTGACCAAAGCAGTCGTGTGCACCAGTGCTGCACGGACAGCGTCCCCAGGTCTCTCTGCCACCCCAGGGGCTGCCCAGCCAGGGGCAACAGGGGGAAGAGCAAGGCTGTGGATGGGGTCAGCCAGGAGAAATCATGAGTTTGGGGAGGGTAAAGATCTCCAGACCCAGGGGAAAAATAGAAGAGAAAACAGGAGGAGCTGTGGTGGACACGTGGAGCACCAAGGAACCCCAATCAGGAGACGCCCTGGATTCCCCACAGCCTGGGAGGGAGGGGCAACCCCCTCCCATTGCCCTGGCAACAGAGCTTCTCAACTGGGGAATTAGAATGGAAAAGCCTTATGCAAATGAGGTAAATTGCAATTAAAGGAGAGAAGGACCATTTGGTCCCTCCAGCTGAGGAGGGGGCAGGGTGTGTGTGTGTGCCACAGACAAAGGAAAAGACCCTTTGTGATCCCAGGCCTGGGGTACCTGCCCAGGGATGGGGGGGGTCCTGCTGGGTCCCCTGAACTTAGGTGTAGTCAGAGGAGTGGTGGTCATGGTGATGGGACTCTGGCCCTCAGCAGCTGCGGGAGGGGTCTCCTTCCAGATGGGAGGTCGCAGCTGTGGGAGGACTTCTGGAGGACCCACGCTATGTGGGGCAGATTTGAGCACTGGTCTCGTGGAGATAAACTCCAGAGTCAGGCTCCAGGCCTGGCAGCCACCGGCTCGCTGAGAACCCAGGTGAGAAGACATTGGCACCCCCTGAGCACAAGACCTCAGCCATTCCGACACCTCAGGCTGCGACCCATCCCGTCCCTCCAGACTGAAACCTTCCCAACAGCCCTGTTCACCCGTGCCCCCTGGGACTTGTCACAAAAGAGTGAGCGACATCAAGGAGCTTCCTGCGGTGAGGAAGGCCTCCGACATCTGTCATCGCAGTGGACAGAGAAAGTGGACAGTTCTCTGACGAACAGGCCAGAACTTGTACAGGAAAAGCCCACAAACTCGGGACCCTCTGAGTAGATTCTTACAGCGATCACACACACTGCGTTCATCAAACAAGAACAGAACGCACTGAGAAAAGAGTGTTCAGGGAACAGCCCAGAGATCCGGCCACAGTGAAGAACAGAGAGAGGAAAGGCATGTTGCTTAGGGCCGGGATGCAGCTCAGTGGCACAGCGCCTGCCTGGCAAGTGCAAGGTCATGAGTTCAATTCCTGGTACCAAAAAAAAAAAACTTATATTGCTTTAAAGAAAGAGGCCAAAAGATGGAGGGGCAGGGGGAGAGAGGAGACGCAGGGTCACAGCTCGGGGCACAGCCTGAGTGTGCTGCCACCTCCACCCCACTGGAGGCGGCTCTGTCCTTCCGTGGGTCCACCGGCAGGCTGTCTGCTTTCCCTCGAGAGCCCCACCTGGAAAATGATTCCTCACTTCAGTGCGGGCAGCAGAAAAAGAGACTTTTTTCCGGGCTCTCAAGCCTGCTGTGGGACAGGGGTGGGTGGGGGCGGTGTTTATTTTGCTGATAGATAACCTGGGATTATCACCAACTGCAGGACACCCAAGCAAAAAAAAACTCGCTGCTATTGTTCTGGCTCAAGAAGCCACTGTCGTGGGCAGGGCAGGGCGGGCCTGGAGCAGAGCCGGGCTCGGAGCCCCCCACACCCACTGCAGCTGGAGGACCCCAGGTCTGAGTCAGAATCCTGCGACACAGGTGACCTCCACATGCAGAGCGGGGCCTGGTGACACGAGTCCCACCGAGACAAGCCGTGATGCCTTCATGTGACCTTGTGACCCTGCAGTTAGATCCGGGGACAGCTGGGGGTCAGGTGTTAACTAGGGTCAATTACACTTGTCCACAGCCTGAGGCATGAGAAGAAGCCCCCACTGACTGCCTTTGCTGTGGGTTTATTGTCCTGCACGGCAGAGGATCAGCTGGGCTGAAGATGAAACAGTGACCACATCTACTCAGAAGCCACGGAAACTTGGGTGAAATTCCTGCTCCTGCCACAGCTGCCCGGGGCCATTGCCTGGGCTTTGTGGAAATCCTCTTTCCTTGGCTGCAAATAGAGGAGGGGTGATTTTTTTTTTTTTTTTGTCTTTTTGAGACTGGGTCTCTCTGTGCAGTTCAGGCTGGCCTTGAGCTCACTCTGTAGCCCGGGCTGGTCTCAAACTCGCAGTGATCTTCCTGCCTCAGCCTCTTGAGTGCTGGGATGATAGGAATGTGCCACCACACCTGGATGAGGAGGGGTGATCTTTACCCCACCGAGGCCAGGTGAGGATCACATGGGTCCCCTCCTCTGGGCTTCTCTGTCCTTGTGTCCCCAGAGTCTGAAGGAGACACTGGTTCGAGACATGGCTTGATCACCCGAAGGGCTGCCACAGCTGCCATCCAGCAGGTGTTACACCTGCCACCGGCCCCCACTGAGACGCTGAAGCACAGAGCTCTGGTCATGTCAGCGGCACGAGGAAGCAAGCCTGACTCTCCACCCCCCACCCTGCTCCCCGGTGCTGCCGAGGGACACTTGGGTCAGTGACAGTCTGTCTGTAGCTTGGCTGTGCCACCTCCGTGGGGGGATTGCACCCTCCTGGTCTGTGTGACCCCCAGATATTCAGGGGGCTTTGTAATCGCGGCTCTCGGCACCTGAGTTAGCTGCTAAGCCACGCGCAACTGCGGCTGGGATTTTCATCAAAACACTAAATTCTTTTTGTTTTTAAAGTTTTTATTGGTACCAGGGATCCAACACACGACCCCGTGTTTGCAAGGCAGGCACTTATGCTGCTGAGCTAAATCCCCAGGCAAAACGCTAAATTCTAAAGTTGCCTGCTTTGTTTCTTAAGAGTCCCCCTTAAGTTTGCAAAAGATTCCTGGCCAACCGGATGTAGTGTGTCCTATAGTCCCTGCACTCAGGAGGCTGAGGCAGGAGGATTGCTGCCAGTCAAGAGTTTGATGCTGGCCAGGGCTCTGTAGAAAGTTTGAAGTCAGCCTAAACTACATAGTGAGAGCCTGGTTCAAAAAGAAAACCTCAAGCAAATGACTTGGGGACTACAGCTGGTGCTTGGGGGTTGGGGTTCCAAGCCAGGCCTCCACAGTGATGTCTGGAACCCCAATGAGGCCTCAGGCAGGGCCCTGAGTTCTAAACAGCCTTGTTTTCTATGTGGGCAGCACTGTGCCACATGACAGCCTCAGAGATGCCCACTTTCCACAAGTGCAACCCAACCAGGCCAGGGGCACCCCACTTTCTGAGCTCGCTACCCCCTCTCTGAGCCCCCAGATTTGGAAACAGTGAGCCAGCCCTCACCGGCCTTCTTGAGGACACAGGGGTGGGAGGCGTCCTGCTCAGAGCGACGCTGGCTGGGCCCTGGCCTCCCGCCCGTATCTGCCCAGCGGCAGCGGGTCGGGTGAGGAAGGTGGGTGCTGGGTTCCAGTCCTCTCCCCAGCCAGCTGCGAGCCCCTGCTCCTGTGCCACGCTCCGGGCCGCAGGTCCACTGCCTGGCGTTGGGACCTCATCACAGGAAGTGTCAGTGGCCTGAGGCTGGAGGAGGCGGGGGAGAGGGGTTGGCCTCAGGTTCCCCTTCAGATACCCAAGGCAAGCTGGACCCCAAAGCCTCAGTCCCTCAAATCTGGGGCGGGTTTTAGCCCAGCAGGGGATGAGTTTGGTTAAAACAGTGGGAGATGTTGGTGCTTTCTGGTGGCGCTGGCCCCAGACTGACTCCAGGGCTGTCCTCCCAGGACGCTGGGGTCCCCAGCTGAAACCTTCCCATTCACGGGGTGCACCTGTCAGCCACAAAGCGGGTCATTTCCAGCCCCGGGCACTGTCTGCTCCTAGGGACTTCGCTAACACAGGAAGGGAAGCGATGGCTTTGGAATCTGAAATTTACACCATGACACCCCTTCTGGCCGGGTGACCCCTTCTTCCTTGCTACCACCTGAGTGGCAGCACCTTTTCCAGCACTGTCTGGCTGCCTGGGTCCCGCAAGGCCAGGGCTGTGCTCTGCCCTTCTTTGGCTGAATACATGAGCCGGCCCAGTGTATCGCTGACCAGAGAAGGAATGAATGAATGTTTGTTAATTGACTAAATCTGGTCCCTGCTGGGAGGAGCTACTGTCACTAGTAAACAGGGCCCCATGGGAGTATAGCTGAGGACCTGGGGCTTGAGGGGCTTGATCCCTTTGACCTTGATTGTGGACTCCTGGACCCAAGACAGGGCCAGCTATAGCAGCAAAGAGGACCCTGGGAGTCACAGAGGACACTGGTTAAGACGTGTTCTGCCCTTGCATTTCACTGCCTGTCGGAAAGTGTCTCAGTTCCTTCTCAGCAAGTACATTTCTCCTCCTGGGTCTTCTCTTTCTTTATATATTTTTAATTTTTACTTTGATGAGGACGTGTTTACAGAACCTCGTGATCGCGTCTGTTGTGAGGGTGCACAAGATCCATCTTGGTTCTTTTTATGTCCCCACCCCCCCACCCCCGTCTCCTGGTCCCCTTCCCATTTGTAAAAGATCTCCTTGTTTCCGAGTATTTCTTTTTCCTTGTCTCCCAAAAGGAAGATGACAGAACCCCTTTACAAGAGCGATCTCCACGCCTGTGGCAGGAAAGTGTTCCCGGGTGGGCGGAGGCCTAATCTGCATTCACTCTGTTCTCCCGCCTAGGCGTCTCCGGGGACTGCGTTCCTTTATGAGCATTGTACCGAGGCATCGGACTTGATGCCACTTGGGCTACTGTGAATAAACAGGCCCCTTCCTTCTCCTCCTCCTCCTCCTCCTGCTCTTCTTCTTCTTCTCTTCTTTTTCATATCTTGGCAAACTTAAACTTGCATCCCCTCCCACAGCACTCTGCACATACCCGCTAAGTCCCGCCTGCCTGGGACACGAGCGATGAGTTTCCTAAAGGTTTTGCATCCGATGCGACCACAAATCAACGTTTCTGTTTGTCCCTAAGAGGTCGACAGTGTCTGTGCGTGTGCACACGTGCACGGGTGTGAAATAGTGACACACTGGCCAAGCCGGCGCTGTGTGCTTAACACCAAAGGCGCGCTGGGAGGGAGGAAGGGCGGGCGTTTCAATGTCACATCTCAGCGGTAATGGGAAGGAAAGGAGAGGAGAGAAATGGCTCTTTCAGACAATATCAATCTATCATTTTCCCGTGGCCAAACATTGAAAAAAGCACGCGGGCCTGCGCACTCTTCCTTGAGAGCTGCCCTTTCGCTCCAGAGAGGTGAGGTCTGCTTGATGTCACGGTTGCTAAGGAAACACTGTATGCTTTCGCGCCGCAAAGCAAATAGACGGATAAAGCTTGAGTAAATCATTAATTCATTAATATTCCCGCTGATGGCATCCGGAGAGCCTCACACATCCCTCTCCTTCCAGCCCTCAGAAGTTCTTTCACGGCGAGCAAACACTCGGCCGCCTCTTTACAGAGGATCCTTCCCTCTCCACCGTGCGCCCCGGAGACAGAGACGAGCCGGGCTCCAGCGCCGACGCTGACGGATCAAAGGGAAGTGCGGTGGCCAGGAGGGAGGCGCGCGGTGGGCTTTTGTGTCTGTCACCGACGCTGTGGTTTTTGCGGAGAATGGAAAGTGCATTAAGGAGAGTTTGACTAGCACTAGAAGCACTTCTCGAGTCAAGTGCAGGCGGCTGCCGGCACCCTCCGGCCGTAACTGTGTCTGCACCCACGGGGCCCCGCGTGGGGGTTGGGCTTGGTGGCACAGGGACAGGCAGCCGGAAGAGCTGCCAGCCTGCATCTGCGCAGACGGGTGGAGGCTGCCGCCGTGACACGGCACACGCAGGAGCGCCCAGCTTCCTTGTGCTGCAGCCCCCGGGGTCACCAAGGACGCTGGCCGTTAGCACGAGCAACCCTGTCCCAGCCGGTGACCTCGCATCCCTGATCCCTGCACCCAGGAAGCCTGAGGTTGGGGGCCAGCCCTCTCCCACCGGGACAGCCTGAGAGCACTGTGACACATGGTACTGTGTGACCTGTGACAGTTGCTTAACCTCTCTGTGTCCTGGTCTCCTCTCCAGGTGGCCTCACATGCACTGGTGACACTGCAATGGCAAGGGAATCTGTGGCCAGCTAGACCTCGGGCTGTTGGCAGCTCCCCTGCCCAGGTGCTGGCCCTTGAGGGCCTCCGTAGAACCTTTGACAAGGAAGGGCTAGAGCTTCCTGGAGGCCACTTCTTCCTTTAGGCCAAGCAGGACAAATCATCTGTCTCAGGTGTGGTGGCTCCTCAGCTTGCTCTGCGTGGGGCAAGATGAGGAATGCCCATGTAATGCTGGCCAGAGAAGGAATGAATGAATGTTTGTTGATTGACTAAATGTAGTCACTGCTGGGAGGTATTGTCATAAACAGTAAACAGAGTCCTGTGGAAGTGCAGCTGAGGGGCTGGGGCTTAAGGTGAGGACAGAGGTCATGACAAATAATTTGGATCGGGGACAAGGAGCAGGGACCAAGAAGGCTTTCTGAAAGAGATGGCCTTCAGGTAGGTGTTGAAGGAAAAAGTTCTACAGAGGCCAGGAAGCCAAGAGCAACTCCTGTGAGGCATGGGGGTGCAGGGGTTCAGAGTTTGGGGCCAGCAGCAGAGAGATAGGTACTCCCAGCCCTGTCCTTGGAGGTGTGGCCAGCAGAGGCCGCTTCATGCTGACCTCAGGTGCCCAGGCCTCATCCCTGACCCTCCCCATCTCCAGAGCTGGTGCAAGGCCTGAGGAGCCAGGCGGTCACCATGGCTTGGTCTCGGGCCTGGGTCCCTGCCAGGAGGCCGGGGAGGGGCCAGCCCATGTGGCCATCGCCTCAGTAGAAGGGCCCCTGCACCCTGCACCCAGAGCCTCAGGCACCCACCTGCCCTACCTGGGCCTCGAGGGAACAGGGCTGGCAGCTGGAGATGGAGCAGGGCACCACAGGTGGCCTGTAGGAGCGGCTGGGCCCTTTGTATTTGTGGCCCCCACACTCACTTTTTTTTCTTTCTAGGTCCTGGGGGTCAAACCAGGTCCTGTGCACTGAGCTACATCTCAACCCTTTTTCATTTGAGACAGGGCCTCACTGAAGTGCCCGGGCTGGGTGGAGCTTCAATCCTCCTGCTCAGCCTCCCAGACAGAGTGCTGGGATGACAGAGTGTGCCACTTGCCCTGCTCGCTCCACGCTCAGAGACAGATGAGTGACCCTGAACTGAAAAGCGAGGGCTGTCCAGCTCGCCCAGGCCACACCGGGAGGGTGAGCACAGGAGGGAGCCGGAAGCCCCCCAGCTTCCCCTGGAAAAGCCACTGGGCCTACCCTCACCTGCATTTTGTGGATCGGGCAGCTGGCTCAGAGAAGCCGCCCAGGGTACCTGGAGATACACAGCCAGCGAGAAACCTTGGGGCCCAGATCCAAGTGCTAGTTGTGGAGGGCGTGACGGAGGAGGTGGCCAGCTGTGGGCCCCCGGTCTGCGCCCCAGGTCCCAGCCGGCTGCGTCCGAGGGGGGGCCCTGCCGCTGTGGGGCCTGATGCAGGGTCTAGGGCTTGGTGCCCAGGAAAGCAAGTGACCAGGGCACTGAGGAAACACAAGAGGCTGAGTCCTCTGCTCTCCAAAGGGAATGATATGGAGAACAATGTCCCCTGTCCATCTGCTGGTGCCCAGGGCCTGCACTGGCCCTAAGCTAGGCACCTTTCCCGGCCGGAGACTTGCCTGGGTCTCGATGTGTATTCTGGGCTGGCCTTAAACTCACTGTGTTGCCCAGGCTGGCCTTGGACTCATAGAGATCCCCCTGCCTCAGCCTCCAGAGGGGCTGGGATTGCAGGTGTGCACACGACCCTGTGCTTTCCCAGCTCATTCCTGTACCTTGCTGGGGTCTGAGAAAGGGCGTGCACAGGTGAGCAGCTTGGGCAAAGCGACTCAGGCCGGCAGCGGAGGACATGGGGTCTTCCACACAGAGGGGCTGTGCTCCTCGCTGTGTTCCTGCTATGCTCTGCTCTGCAGCAGGTCCCCGTTCCAGCAGACAGATGGACAGAGGGACGGAGCCGCCTCCCCAACAAGCACGGCTCGCTCCCTGCAGAGGCTGAATTCTAACTGACAAATTGGAGAGGTTCCCCGAGGCGAGGGCTCCTGAGCGCTGTCATCCTCACTGAAATGTGATTTATAACACACTATTTGCCAGAGCCTCCTCCGCCCAGGAAGGGACACGAGGCCTGGGAAAGGGAGGTCTCCCTGTGTCCTGACCCCATGCTGAGATAGCTCCTCCATGGACGCAGCTTCTGGAGCAGAGGGACCCGGAAGCCTAAGTCGACCCGCCAGCTTGGTTTCCTTAGGTTCCGATGCTATTTTCAGCAAACAGTGAGCATTCAGGACAGGGCAAGAGTGGCCTGCAGCTGGCTTTGGAATTCCGGGTTCTGGTGAACAGATCTAAAGGTCTCATGGAAGAGGCGGTTTGGAGGTTGAGGTATATAGCTCAGCGGCTGACCTTGGGTTTCAAATGCACCAGGCCCCAGGGTGGCAGGGACAGGGAAAAAGAGACTGAGGAAGAAAGGAGAGAAGAGGAAGGGAGGAGAGAAAGCAGGAGCAAGAGCTGGTGTTTCCCAGCCCTCGCCCTTGGTAAAGGAAAGCCAGCGTCTGCGGCTGTCTGGACAACCTGAGAGTGAGGCTGTGGCTCCCCGAGAGGGACACGGCAGTGTCAGATCCCAGGGCACCCTGTGTGCCCGCTCTGCACTTTGTGAAAACAACAGGAAAGCAGGGGCAGCGGCTGACTCCTCTCGGGACCTGGGTTAAATTTGCCACCTCGTTTTGCCCAAGATACCCAGAAATGCTCTAAGTGGAGTGGACAGACACAGATTTGATCTCCAAATCTGATTGCTTAGCCGAAGTCATGCAGCCGAGTTTTCAGCAATGTCTCCGTATCGTGAAACTTCCTAAAAATCTTCAAGGGCGTAACCTGAGCTCGTGAAAACTGATCTCCAATGTCAGTGGGCCACAGACACCCTCCAAGATGTAATTAGGGGTGCTGGGAGCGGGCCTTTCGCATGTCACTAGGGGAGAGACTTTTCCTTTGTTCTGCTGCTCGGGAGGGCTTTAGCAGGGTTTCACCATTTCTTTGTTAAAAGAAACAGCTAAAAACCTGTATTTATAAACCAGTAATCACATAAAACTGAATCTGTGTAACAGCGATGCTCATTTCACCCCCTTCGCATGTGCGTGACTGACAATCACGCTGCGTTTTCAACTGGCTCCGTATTTGAGCATCAAAGTCCTTGCTCAGAAGCACTGGTTAAGGACACACAAGTCGCATGAGCCACAGATGGCCACAAGGGCTCCAGAGCGAAAGAGTATTCTGAGAGACCCCCAGTGTCCAGGGCCTGCAATGTCCAGGGCCTGCAATGTCACACTGCTCTGATACGGGCTGCCGGTCTGCACCTCATGACCACAGAAATGTGGATGCTTGAAAATCCCCACAGAAGGGACCTGGCTCCCGTGAGCCTGCAGGACGCCCCCCAGGGGCTCTGGCCCTGGGCACCACTGACCTTGGGACCCTGCGATTCGTGAGTACAGCTGGCAGGCAGTATCCTGTGCACTGCTGGCCTTGCCCACCAGGTGTCAGTAGCCACCTCCCTGCCCAGGTCTGAAGGCCCGAAGGTCCCCGGGCTGCGAAGTGTCGGGGTGCGGGGGTCGGGGATGGTGGGGTGCCGGGCGGGCAGAGCTGTCTGCGCTCGAGCAGGACGGGGAGCTGGACACCCTGACCTGCCGGAAGCTGCTCCGTCATCGCCTGAAGGACAAAAATTGCTCCAATCGGCATCGCAGGGTGGGCAGGGCCAAGGGAGGCCAAATGGCTGGACGCTGGTTCTGATGAGCAGCAGGGAGAGCTGTCCGGGAGGGCTGCCCGGCGGGGTCCCTGGCGGGGTCCTGTGCAGGCCGGGCTGAGCCCTGACTTGGGTCAGGCTCCTCCCTCTGGCAGGCGGCTCTGAACAGGAGTCACCATGTCACTACGAAGCGCTGGCTCAAGCTGGGCCCCGGGGACAGGTTTTATCTTCTTTGGGGAGCAGGGGCAACGAGCGCATGTGGGCTTGGTCGGTGCTGGCCCGGGCTGGGGTGGGGTCCCAGGAAGAAAGATCCTTCTCCTGCTTCTTGAAGGGTACAGGGCCTCTGAGCCGGTATCTGACCGGGATGGGGACCAGAGTGCTCTGGGACACTTTGGCGAGGAAAAGGGTGTGAGCTCGGGAGCTGAGCACCTGGCCCAGGTCCTGCTGGTGCGGGGACCCCAGCTCCAGGAGCCCTGAGCGAGCCCAGGCACCCTGTCAGCCTCCTCCACACGAGCGTTTCACCGGCGGCCACCAGGGGGCACCCGGCGGCCTCAAATGGCCTCCTGCAGCTGAGGCTCGGGCCCAGGTGCTCTCTCCGGTCTGCGCAGTGCGGGGTGCTCCAAGCATCCTGCGCTTTTCTGCAAAGTGGCCTCGCTCGCCTGCCGCCTCCGCTCTGTGGCCCGTGATGTGGCAGCTCCTCTCACGGTTTTCACAACACAACTGGGGCTCCCAGCACAGAAAACTAGTAATGCAAGGAAATGACCCACTGGGAGTAGCATCCTGGCTCTGTGGCCCCCTCAGGTGTCCCCACCTGGAGTCCCCCAAGCAGGGTATTGTTTCTGATTTCTCATGACACTGACATGCATTGCCCCCATCTGTGTTGAGCTCTGCAGTCTCTCCCACTGTTCCATTTCCCGCAGCTGAGATGATGTCTTTGGAGACCTAGATACCTACACAAAGGAGTCTATTGAGACGCGGGCGTGGGGTGCGGGCCACCAGCCTAGCACTCTGGAAGGCTGAGGCAGGAGGAAGCAAGTTTGATCTCAGTCTGGGCAATTTATTGAGCTCCTGTCTCAAAAAAAGAAAATGTTAAAAAGGGCTGAAGATGTGTAAAGGCGCTAGTTTCAAACCCAAGATAGGAAAGAAAGAAGAAAGAAAGAAAGAAAGAAAGAAAGAAAGAAAGAAAGAAAGAAAGAAAGAAGACTGATTCAAAACCAATAACCTAATAATGCCTCTAATCCTGAAAGTAAAGAGCACAGAGGTGTCTGTCTGCACAGGCACAGATCCAGGGGGTGAGGAGAGACCAGCGTGGAGAGGCCCGAGGGACCTGTGGGCAGTGCACTGTGGCAGAGGCCTGGGGGCACAGGGGAGAGGACAGGGAGCCTTGGGTGTGGATGGTGGTACTAGGAGGTGGAGGCAGAAATGAGAGCCAGAGCACGTACCAAAGAGCCTACTGACCGCAGAGGGGCAGCCGGAAGTTCCTAGGAGACCCGCTCCGACCCTTCTGCCCCAGCCTCACCTCCTGACACCCCAGTCCTGTGCAAATATCGCCTTTCCTAGAAGCCTAGGTAAAATGTTCAAACCATCAGTTACTCCACTTTTTCTTCCTCTGGGTGTCACCATCCATGGTGGTGGGATGGTGGTCACCCAGAAGTAACAGACGTAACAGAAAGCCAAGCTGGGAGGTGCCTGAGGTGGGAACAGTCACTCTGGACGCATGTCCACCCTTGTGGGCACCCAGCCCAAACCTAGATGGAGCTGTGTGGCCATCCTGAGGGGGCAGAGGGCAGAGAACGCCATGCATTTGAAGAGGGGGGACATGGCATTTTTGGGTAACGGGGTGACTTCTAAAGGTGGGGTATGGTGCCAGCTAACACCAGAACACTGCTCACCCTCTGCCAACTGCTCACACTGACCACAGTCCACCCGACTCTCAGGTGCACCCTGAGCCCCTCCAAGGTGGCATGACATACCCAGGTCACAGGCAGCACTCCAGCTAGGGATCTTCTGGACACAGGCAACTTGACCCAGAGCACCCCAACCACAGCCCGGAGGCACGAGCCTCCGGTGCCGGAAGGACCAGTAAGGACGTGCGAATAAAATAGCATCTGCTGCTGTCTTCTCTGGGGACCGGGACCAGAGAGATCCAGGTTGGCCCAAGGGAGCTGGAATAGCAGTTTGCAGACTTGAGTCTGAAATGTTTTCACTTGTGATGTATCTTCATAGGCATTCCCTTCTCCCAGACACCATGAACCCATTTTCCTGATGAAGAAACTGAGTTCAGGAAGTGAGTCAGGGTGTGGAGCTTGGCTCCTTCCCCACCCAGGATGCTATGGGGAAGGCTCTGCTCTGCACGCTGTATGGGAAGGGAGCCAGGGCAATGGGGTGCCCATTCCCCTGATGCCTCAGTTTGGCCTTTTAAACTTTCTGTTCCCAGAGGTGAGCTACGACCTGGAACAATCACATCCCAAATAAACGGCTGCTAAGGTTTTGTTTTGTTTTGTTTTCGAAGACAGCGTCTCACTTTGTAGCCCACACTGACCTCACACTTGCAGTGACCCTCCTGCCTCAGCCTCCCGAGTGCTGGGATTCCACCCTCTTGCACTACCATGCCCGGTCTTGGCTGTTAAATTTTCAATTGCAGGCCATTCTGAGGAGCATGAAGAGCCTTCGTGTGTCGGGAGCCACAGAGCCAGGAAACGCACCCTCCTTTGCTGCGCACCTGTTCTGGGCGGCACCACCCCTGCCACTCAGCAGCTCGGCCCGCAGAAGCTGCAGTGGGCCACGGGGCTGGGTTCACGGTGCCCGGGTAGGAGCCCACACCACTCATTCACCACGCCCCTCACTGCTCCACACGCGGGAGCAGGGTCTCCCTACGTCATCCCCAGCGAGGGCAGAACGAGAAGACATTTTGAGAGAAACCATGTGTGCCTACCCTGTGTGACAGGAGCCCGATCTCATATAGGTTGTTCACTTCTTGGAGGGCCTGATTCATAAACAACTTTGTTATAGGTTTGTATAGGGAAAACATGGAGTGTGTAGCATCTGGTGCTCTCCTTGGTTTCAGTCCTCACTGGGGCCCTGGGAACCATCCTGTCACACGTGAGGGGGACTACAGTGCCTGCTGTGTGTCACATGTGCCAGTGGCTAGCTGCAGCTAAAATTTACAATGTCCTCACCCTAGGTTTTGTTTTCCTTGACTTGCTGAAGCTAAGCCATGAGATCTCTCTGGGTGCCCCACTGTGAGGGCAGAGCAGGTTTAGAACTCACGTCCTTACTTTTTATTTTTTTGGTACCAGGAATTGAGCTCAGGGCCCCACACTTGCCATGCAGGTGCTGTGCCACTGAGCTCAATCCCTGACCCCCTAGAACGTGCATCTGGGTGACCACAGCTCTGTGCCCCGTCCACCCCGAGGCCTCCTCCACCCTCTTTGCCCTCTACCCTGGCCACCACTCAGCCTGCCTGGTGAGATCCAAGCTCCGGGGCAGGGGTCTTGCTCTGAAATTGTTCAGAAATGCGTGGGTGTGGGCTGGGGTGTGGCTCAGTGGTGGGGAGAGTATTTGCCTGGCACTGGTGGAGCCAGAAAGAAAGGAAGGAAGGAGAGAGAAAGAGGAGAGAGAAAGAGAAAGGAAAAGAGAAAGAAAAGGAAAGTAAGAAAGCACTGGAGTGGAGAAGCAGGTGCAGCAGGGTCCCCTGGAGCCAGGATGGCGGCCAGAGGGGAGGACCAGGTTCGTCCGCTGTCCTCCTGCAGGTCCGCTGTCCGTCCTACGCCCGGACTACAGCTTCCGAGGCTCTGGCCTACGCCCCCCGCATGACCTCCTCCTGACCGCTCCGGCTGCCACCTCCAGGGTCCTGGCTGCAGGGGACACTTGCGGCTGGCCTCTGTCCTTCCGGCCTCCCCCGCGCAGGGCCTGGGCTCAGCAGCACCTGTCCCGCCTCCCCACAAAGCCTCCTCTCCTCTTTCCGCCCTGGGCGCTGCTGGCCTACGACCAGGGGCTTCTGGTGCTGGCCCCCCTCCAACGCCATGATTTTTATTTTGTATGCAATCAGATTGTATTGGTGCATTTAGATACACACGGGGATCGCATCCATCATAGAGAATTTGTACCTATGCCTGACATAACTTGTTCCTTTCTCCCCATTCTCCTCCCCTCCTTTCACTCCCTCTTCCCCTCCCCACTTACAAAAGCTTTGTATTTTTTTCCTTTCTTTTCTCATTTAAAAATATTTTTCCTTTCTTGCCTTCCCCGCCTCACCTCCTCATTCCCTTCCCTGTTTGAACATTTTCAGCCTGTTTCACAATATCTGTTAGACATTTTGGTCCTTGTTTACACTTTTGGTTTCTCACACCGGAGAAACAAATGTGGTATTTACATGTGTGTCCAATTTATTTCATTAAGAGAATGACCTCAAGATGCATCCATGTACCCAGCAATGTCTCGGGCTTATCCTTCCTCACGGCAGAGTAGCACTCGATTGTATAAAGGAACCACGTCTTCTTTATCCCTCATCAGCTGGTGAGCATTAGGCTGTTTCCAAGACCTGGCTATTAGAAACCGTGCCGCGAGGTTTCTTGTCATCTTGGAGCCAGTTCTCCTCATTGCAGATAAGGAAGAGGGGCTGCAGGAGATGGGGTGACCAGCACAAGAGTCCCCAGCCAGTGGGTGGTACAGGGAGGCTGGCACCTTGGAATGTGGGTCTCAAAGCACAGCTCTGGGCCAGGTGCTGGGATATGACGGCAAATCACAGAGGAGGTTCCTGACCCTCTGGTGGCACAGTAGAAGGATGAGTTGCTGATATTTTTCTAGTACCTTATGGTAGAAGCATAGATAACAGATTGGAGACTTTTGCTCTTTTCCAAAGTGGGCATTTGAAACTACATTTCCCTCCTAATACTACTTTATCCCACAAGTTTTGAGATAACAAGGAATATTTTAAAATATTATCTCACAGCTCAGAATATGGTTTACCTGTGTGTACTTGAAAATAATGTACATTCTACTATTGTTGGATGTTGTGCTATAAAATTTTAATTAAACAGCGGAGGATGGAAGTATTGTTCAGGCATTCTGTCTTCGCTAATTTTCATGCAGTTGTTTTAGCCATCCCTAAGACAGGAGTATTGAAATTTCCAGTTGTTATTGTGGAATTACACGTCTCCCTAGAATGCTGTCAACTTTGCTTCAATTATTTGAAACTTCCTTGTTGTTCAGTGTGTTAACTACCTTTCCACTGCTGAGACAAAATGCCTAACATACATTTTAAAGGAAAATTTTATTTAGCTTACGGTTTCAAGTGATTTCAGTCAATGGGTGGCTGGCTCCAAGGCACAAACATGGCAGAAGAAAACTTCTCACATGATGGCAGCCCAGCAGAGAAAAAGCAAAGAAGAGCCAGAGAGGCTAAGGCGAGGGGTCAGGGACCATATAGTTCTTGTTATGGTTGATACATTGTTTCAACTTGAGAAGTCTAGAAGTTTAACTAACACACTGAGCAGGGAACCAGGATCCTTCCTTTGTAAACATCTTCAGCCTGTGCAAGAGGAGGGCACAGAGATTCTGTGGATGCTGCATCTGCCCTGGGGGTAATGGGTGGCCCCTGTACAATATAAGGGAGAAAAAGAGGCTTGTTCTTCTCCTTTTTGCTCTGGTTGCTTTTGCTGGCTGCTGCTTTGAGTGTTACAGGCCACCTGCCTTGGAGCCAGCTGAGTACGGGCGGAAACCTCCACAAACTGTGAGCTAAATAAACCTTTCCTGCTTTCATTATGGGTGTTGGGTATTTTGTCCCACCAGTGAGAGAAAAGTAACCAAAAAAGTCCCCAAGGTCACAGCTCCCAGGACCTAGTCAGACATACCCAGAAGTATGCTTTGTTAATCTCCTAGGCATCTCTCAAGCCAATCAAGCTGACAATCAAGATTAATCACCAAAAATCTGTCAACTTGACACCCAGAAACATCTCTTTAAATCACACTTAATCACCAAATATAGACTATAACAAAATTGTAATTCAGCCCAGTACGTTGTAACTATCTTGCGTATAATGAAAACACACTCGGTTCTTGCCCAGCATCTCAACAGTTCTAACCCTGCTCAAAAGTCCACCACCAAAGTCTCCTCTGAAACTCCAGGCAAACTTTCAGCTGTGAACCCATAAAATTGAAAAAGCAAGCCACATGCTCCCAAGATACAATGGCAAAAGGGAAGAATGGCAGAGAGAGAGAAAGAATGGAACTGGGGCCAGGGATTTAGCTCAGGGGCTGGGGTTTTAGCTCAGCAGCATAAGTGCCTGCCTGGCAAACATGAGGTCATGAGTTCAATCCCCGGTAGGAAGAAGAAAGAAGAGGAGAAGGAGAAGAAAAGAAGAATAAATATTAAAGCAAAACCAAAACCTAGTGGGCAAACATTAACTCCTACAGCTTTATGGCCAGGACACTGGGTACATTGTAGCAGGACATTTAATGTTGGGGTCTGGGGTTCTGGCTGTATTAAATTTAACCATGGGAATTCAAACTGCCACAACCTAAGCTCCTGTTGAGTTTCACCTGGTAAAAAGTGACACCTGGGAGGTAATTCAGTCCAAAGTCTGGAATGGACAAGGCCCATTCCAAAGACTGGATTTGATCTTTGCCAAATTATTACCATTCTAGACACACTGACAGCCTTTTGTCAAAAAGGGCCAAGAGGACCCCAAGGGGAATCTGCTTTGGCAGCCTTTGATTTCTATCTGTGTCCTGGAGACAAATACGGACACACAGGCTGCAGATCCAGAACAGAATCTAGCTGCCCACCCTGGGAAGGTGTGTCCATAGCCTCCTATTGAGGGGGGCCCAAGGGTGAAAGAAACAGAGCACCTTAAGGTCACCCCTCAATTAGCTGAACAAGAACAACGAAGAGGACTTCATAATGCCCTGGGAGAAAACTGCTGTTTCTACCCTATCAAGTCTGGAATAGTCCAAGAAGGCCTGCAACAATTACAAGAGAGGTTAAATAACCGGGCTCACAACTGAAGCAGAAACGGGGATGATTCCAAGGCCTAGCTGATTTGGGACCTCTGCTGAAACCCCTCTTGGGACTCCTGGCAGCCTTATGCTAATTCTCCTGCTAGGCCCTGCCTGATTAATTGGATTACATAAGTTAAGAGCTGCTCCTCCTTATGCAGCTTTAGATAAGAAGAACAGCCCCAGCATCGCAGAAGGTTTTTCTGAGTAATGACAAGACGGGGAAATGAGAGGAAAAACTGTACAAGAGAAATTGTTCTTTAAAAACTTTGTTCTTTTGAGACTGCCTAGCTCTGTAGCTGCTTTCATGGCTTTGTAATTACTGTCTTGGCCCCTGTAACCACGAGAGTGTAACCGAACGTGCAGGGTGCCTGACTGTACCACTGTACAAGCTTCATAAACTGATGATCATTAATCTACCCTTGTAACCGATGGTCTCATCCTGCTAGCTGATCAGAAGAGCTGCCAGGCTGTTCTGTCCCTGCTTTGTACCTCCTGCCGTGCATCACGTAAAAGCCCTGGCCCATCATAGATACGAGCCTGATAGTCTGGGAATGATCCCAATCAGTGTCCACTGACATAAATAAATCCGCCTCCACACCCAGGTGTCATATTGGTGCTTCAGCTCGCTGTTGCAGATTGGAGTCCATGTGGCTTCTCCCTTGGGACGGCTTGGCTAAATGCTCGCAGCTTTCTCATTTCTGGGGTCTTCTTTGCAGTTTCAGCTTCATTCTCACAGCTTCATGAGTTGCCCTCTTAGTGGCTCCCAGAATGGGCTGAGATTCTGTCCCTCGTTATCTGACTTCTGGGGGCTTCCTTTGAAATTCAGGTGGAAGCCTCTGTGACTTCATAGCTCTTGCATTCTGTATGTCTGCAACATCAGTACCAAGTAGATAATACCAATATCTGGCACCAGCATGAGTGGTAGCTAGTCCCCCTTGGACCATGGCTGGAGAGGCCTCTGAGTGCCTGCATGGCACTGTGCAGGGAAACACTTCCCTAAGCAGACCCAAGTGAACAGGATGCCTTGGGGCTTCCTTCTCAGAGCAGTTTTTCAAAGCAGTCTATGCTTTTTGAAAAGTGGTTTATATGTTTACACCCTCAAGCCTATGATGCCTGGGGATCTGGCCTATTTATGAGATGCCCTCAAAGTCTTTTTTTTTTTTTTTGGAAGCTGGTAATCAAGCTCAGGACCTCACACTTATCAGGCAGGTTCCATGCTACTGAGCTCTATCCCCAGCCTTTCAAGGTATCTTTCTTGTCCAGTGCAAAGTAATTTTTTTGAATGACACATATTAGTAACCACACTTTTTTTGGCCTCAACTTTATAGTTTTTTTTATGGTCAAACTGCAAGTTTTTCAAATATTTTAGTTCTGTTTTTTGAACCTGATTCTCACTGTAAAGCTAGCTAAAAGCAGCCAATAGTAACCATACCATAGCCTGGGCTACCTGGGACTTTCCTCCATCAAATCAATTCAGCCCATCACCTCTAAACTGAGCCTTATACAGCGTTTTAGGGCATGGGCACAATGTAAACTAGTTATTTGCTAGAATGTAGTATGAATGGCCTCTTGCTCAATTTCCTGTAGAGTCTTTGTTCTCATCTGAAACCTCATGCACATAGTCTTTATTACATGCCTTTCCATCAGCAGTCTGGTCTCCTGAGCTCCATCAGAATCATCCATTAAAACCTGCTTATAAATTTCAGGGCTTCCTTAGACCATATCTCCAAATCTTTCCAAAATTCCTCCCACAAAGGCTTTGGATTATCCACATTATCAGGTATAGTCACAGCAGTGAACCCGTTTCTCTGGTATCAATTTTCTGTGTTAATCACTTTTCCATTCTTGGGACAAAAGATGTAACACACAGAGTTTGAAGGAGATAAAAGTTACATGGGCTCATAGTTCCAGGAGTTCAGTCCATGGTTGGCTGACTCCACGATACACTTCATAATGATGAAAGAGAAAATTCACCATGAAAATATAATGATCAGAAATGTGTATTTACCTGCTGTGTTAACCTTGATTGCTGACTTGATTGACTAGAGGTGCCCAGGAGATTAATAAAGCACACTGCTAGGTGTGTTTTGCTGACTCATGGGGTCTCTACCCCCTTTATTTCAGGCTCTTCCTTGCTTTATCTACTTATTGGCTACCATGATGCAACTAGCTTTTTCTGCCATGTTTGTGCCTTGGAGCCAGCCAACCATTGACTGAAACTCCTGGAATCACAAACCAAATAACCTTTTCTCCTTTAAAATGTGTATGTAATTACAGCAATGTCTGAATGGAGAGTCTAACAGTCCCCCGAGACTCTTTCTGTTCACTCTATTTTTAACATTTTTTCTTTCTTCCTTATCCTTAGCATGTTCGATCTAGCGAGCATTTCTCTTATGCACTCACTGATTCAATTTCACTTATTCCTTCTCCTCTTACATTCCTTGGCTGTCAAGTCCTTGTGGTAAACTTCTGGTAAACAGAAGTAGCATTTTTCAGGTTTATAATTCCCACTTGTCTCTTGAGGTTTTTATTCGTTGAAGGCATGTCTTGTTTCCCATCATACTTTAGCTATAAATGTTTTAAATTTTGTTTCTGCTGGTCCTAAATCCTGCTCCATCAATTAATTTTCTTTCCTGTTTTTGTTTTTTTTTTTAAACCGGTACCGGGGATCAAACTCACGACCACGCACTTGCAAGGCAGGCGCTTATGCTGCTGAGCTAAATCCCCAGCCATTTTCTTTCCTCTTGAGAGTGGGTTTCACCTGGTTTCTTTGTATTTCAGGTAGCTTTTGGATTATAGCAGATACTGTGATTATTAAACTGTGGAGATTCTGGATTATGTTATTTTCTTGTGTTGAGTGTTATTTCCTTTGTTTTTGTAGGCAATTTTCTTTCATGGACTCGGATTGAAAACTTCTTTAGGAGTCACCCCAGTCTTGCTTCAGACTTTTTGTCTTCAGTTGAACCTGATGGTAAGATTCTGTGGAAAGTCAGGGATAGGGATGGAGCTCATTAGGCATCTCCTGTCTGGCTCTTCCTCTCTTTGGGGTGCTCATTCTCTTCAGGAGCTACATTTTCTAACATTTATTTTTTTTTATTCCCTGGGCCAGAAAAAATGCAAGGTTGTGCCCAGCCTGTACTGCAATTAGATACAGCCACAGAGCGGAGCTTACTCATGACACTGTCTCCCTCCCTTGGGGACCTGTCATCAGTCTGTCTGCTTCTGACACTCACACACCTGCTGTGTTGCTTCCCGTGGTGTGTCTAGGTTTCATGACACTCTCCTGGGGTGGGCGGAGGTGTGTGAATGGGTCATCTAGGAGAGTCTCTGTCATCTTAACCAGGAGTGGGACTTTGTCATGGGTTCGTTCACAAAGCACTTTGAACGGCATGATCTTGTCCACCCTCAGTGGTGGTCGCAGGCCAAATGGCACCTGTCAGGTCCTCTCCCACACTGTTATGCCAGATGTTTGTAGTTGGCTGCTGAGGTCTGGATAGTGTCACTGCTAAAGTATGGTCTCGTGGGATCTTGGCTGTGACAGAGGAAATCTTCAGGAAGAAGCCACACCTGCACCGAGGTGGCCTTTTGAGAGACTGGGAGCACCAGCTGGGGGCAGGAGAGGACAACGCCCAGGAGTGTCAGGATGGTTTGCGGCAGAACCACGTCATGAACATTCTAGTTTCTTGTGCATTTTAAACCCTGTGAGTCGCGTTGCTTTGTTACTGTTTTTGCTTCAGGTGCTCATTTTGATGAACCCAAGTGTTTTTTGTTTGTTTTTTGCTTGTTTTTTGTGTTTTGAGGTAGGGTCTTGATATGTACTTCAGGCTGGTCTTGAACTCACAACAACCCTCCTGCCTCAGCCTCTCAAACACTGGGATCACAGGTGTGCACCACCATGTCCAACTTGGATGAGGTGGTTTTCAATGCGCTTCATTCTTTCTTGCAACTCTCATCTTCCATCCAGGATTATTGTCTTCTTTAAATCATACTTTTCTTTTTGAGACAGGGTCTTGCCATGCTGGCCAGGTTGGCCTTGAATTCGAAATCTTCCTGCCTCATCCTCCTGACCACTGATTACAGTTGTGCGTCGCTGTCTGGTTTACCTCACACCCTTTTGTACCTCCTTTAGCACAGATCTGTTGGTGGTGCTTTGTATTTTTCAGCAGACTGAAGATATAATGTCACTATTTTGGTTCCCAGTGTTTCTGCGGGAGACACAGCCTCCTCACTCTCACTCTTCTGAAACTTGTTTTCCTACAGCTTATCAGATTTGCCTTTTGCCACAGCTTCACCATGCCGTGTCTATAATTGGCTGTTTTTTAAATTATGTTGCTTTGCATTTCTGGAGCTTCTTGAATCTGCAGCTTGGAATCTAAGTATCGCTCTGCCCTATTTCTCTTTCTGAGACACCAGGGACACACGTGAGACCTTCTCAGTCTGTTCTCTGTCTTTTTGTGTTTTTATTTGTGCTGAGTAATCTCTTTCACTCCTTCTTGCAGTCTATGCGTACTCTCCGTGGGTCTCTCCAGCCTATGCTACAGAGTTCAGTGCTGACGCTTCCCGAGCGAAGCTGAGTATCTGAGGAACACAGGACCGATACTGCCTACCTCGTGGAACCCTCCCAACAGCCTGCCCTGTCACTACCCCAGCTTATGCGTGGAAAAGTACTGAGAGTATTCGTTTTTAAAAGCTTGATGAGATGGTCTGAGGCCAGGTCTTCAGAGACCAAAGTAAGACTAATACTATCCAGGTCTTCTTTTTGGCAGTGCTCATGTTTTCGTGTGGTTCCTGGGGTCAACCCAGGGCCTCACGCACACACGGGGCCAGCGCCACACCACTCAGCTACGTCCCAGCCCAGGCCCATGCTCTTTGCCAGCCAGGCCTGCAAACCTCTTCTGCAAAGCACTGAAGAGTTCACGCTTCCTGGGCCTTCCAGCCTGTGTCACAACTACTAGACTCAGCCACTGCAGTGCCAAACGAGCCATAGACAATATGTAAATGAGTGCCAGTGACAGTATCTACCACAACTTTATTTATGAAAATAAGTGGAGGGAAAAAGTTGGCCGATGGGTTGCGGTTTGCCTATCCCCACCCTGAACAGTTATACTGCTACCTTTTTCTCCTTCTTTCTCCATCTCCTGAGTCTTCAGTTCAATGAATACTTACACCATGGGATCTAAGGAGGAGGCTGAGATGAGGAAGATGAAACCTCGCCTTAATCGTGGACGATGGGACATAAACAGATGTGTAGTGAGAAGACTGGGACTCATACCAGGGGATCCAGCCTTGAAAAGTGAGCCATCTTGTACATCTTTTGTCACCTTACAACACCACAGCTTTCTCTCCTGGGCTCCAGCACAAAAGCCTATTCCTGTGTCAAGCTGTTTCTGCCTGATGCTTTTGATAAAGGGTACAGTAGCACAAGGTTGAGTATAATGAGTCAAAGCCAAGGAAAGTGTCACTTGGACAAAATACTTGACACTGAAATTTAAAGGAGTTTGTCTGGCTCACGGTTTCAGTGGGTTAAGTACGTGGCCAGTTGAACCCATGGCAGATACAGCATAATGTAAGGGTCTGGTGGAGGAAAGCCCCTCACCTCATGGCAGCCAGAAGACAGAGAGGGAAGAAAGGACCAGAGCCAAGAACACACCCTCCCAGGTCACATACCCAGTGACCATCTCCAACCAGCCACGAACTCATCAGTGGGTGAATCCACTGATAGTAAACTGCCCCATGATCCAATCACCTTTCAAAAGCCCCAGCTCTGAGTACATGGGACATTGGAGGGCATTTTACACTTAAACCATACAAGAGGTGTCTATGACTAGAGCTGTTTCTGATGACATATTAGGTGGTGATGAGCTTTCCAGGGAGAGAATCACATGCAGAGATGCGGAGGAGAATTTCAGACACAGGAGCAGCACAAACAAGAACTCTGCTATCCATCTTCCCTCTGCTCTACCAGCACCTCCTTCCTGTCTTGCTCTGCATTGGGCCATTACTGTTTGCACTTTGGTTCAAATTGGTTTTGCCTTGTACCTCACCTTTCTCTTTGATTTTCCCTTCTTCCTTTCATTTGTGACTCTGGAACTCAGGACCTTCACTATGGGCTACATTATTAGCTCTTTTATCTTGAGACAGGGGCCAAGTTGCTAAACTCCCCAGGCCGGGCTTGAACTTGTGATCTTCCTGCCTCAACTTCCCAGAGTGCTGGGTTTACAGGTGTTTGCACTGCGACTAGCAATTTACTTTTTTTTTTAAAAAAAAAATTACTGAATAATTGCTGATTCAGTTCTTCTTTAGTGGGCTCAAGACACAAATCTATTTCACAGATTTTATCTGAGGGGAAGCCACGTACATCAACCTGGTGGCATATTTATCTGGTTTATCTAAGGTGAATAGTTACATAACGTTAGAAGATGCCATTTAACCTGGGAAAACATTAACTTGGTTCCAGGCTCCGGTCAAGGCTGGCATCCTCCAGTCAATTCTGGGTGGTCACAACAATCACCGTTTGGCTGGTTCAGTTTTGTTTTGCTTCTCTTTCTCATACTTCTTTTTATCTGTCTTGTTAATCTCTTTTCCTCTGTCTTTTCTCATTCTGCACTCTCCTTTCTTCCCTTCTTCCTTTTTTTCTGGTACTGGGGTTAACTCAGAGCTTTCCTACTAAGCTACATCGCCAGTCCGTTTGAGATAGGGCCTTGTTAAATCGCTAAGTTGCTGGAACTTTCGATCCTCCTGCCTCAGCCTCCTAGAGTGCTGGGATCACAAGTGTGCACCACCACACCTGACTCTCCTTCCCTCTTTCCTGAACTTTCTGAACTGTTGAACTACATTTGCTATTTCCTTTCTTCCTTCTGAAAATAAAGACTATTTCTAAAATATTATTTGCTTACTAATTCAATTAATATTTATTGAGTCATTTCCATATAGTTGATTTTTTGCTAGGTGACTGGCTGGACCTACAAAAATAAACATAAAAGACAAGAATCTCTACTTCTCAGAGCTTATATTCTAGCAGTAACAAAATAGATAAACATCAACAAATAAAACATATTAACAGGACAGATTAGAAGTATGGGAACGAGAAACAACATAGAAAGGTTAAATGCTATGGAGGGAAATTTCAGCCCTTCAGAAGTTTGGGTGGTGTGTTATACTTTGAAATAAATTAATTAGGAAAGTTCAGTAAGAGATAATTTGACATTTGGCTGTAGTCCAAACTACCTGAGAGGCAGAGGCAGGAGATCTAGAGCTTAGGAGGTCAAGATCAGTGTGTATAACTAAGAGAGAGAGAGAGAGAGAGAGAGAGAGAGAGAGACAGACAGGCAGAGGACTGGAGATGTTGGGTTCAGTTATTCTTAGTACAAAAACAGTAAGCTGGAGGGAATGTGTTTGGGTGATTTGCAGTTCTGGTTTACAACTGAGAACAGAACACTAGTGGCCAAGGCCCTCATGCACAGCATGTACCATCTGACTATTCAGCACCCCTCAGGGAAACACCCATGTGGAGTTGTCTTCACGCTGGTAGGTGACCCAGCGTCTGGCAGACACACAGAAGCATCTGTGAAGGAAGCACCACACAGTCGCTGAGATGGGGACACTGAATGACAGTGTCCAGTCACCTGTGTGCACGGAGCTCAACTCCCTCCTGTTTGTGGTGTCTGTAATTTTATTTAGCAATGTATGTGGAAAGTGTCACCTCATGAACCCACTCCTGCTCTTCAGCTGGAATGCAGAGGGGTGCGTCTGCGTGTTTAAACTGCTCCCAGATATCAGTACATCCTGTCTCAGGGCAGTCAGCTGGACTAAGCTATGTTTGTGTCTCTTTCTTGCTCAGTAGTCTGAGTCTTTTCCGGGTTAGAACCATCTCTTGCTGATCTTCAGCACAATCAGGGCTTGGCAGGGATTCTTGCTGAAGGAATGTGTCTAAAGTACATTCAAGGACAGGGTAATGGAGGAAAATATGGGGGTTATCAATACCAGACAGGGAAGCATTATCTGGTTCCTGAAATACATTTATGTCCCTTAGGAAAAACACAAGCCTGGCAGGAGAGCACCACCAGTTCCTGGCCAGCCGGGGCTACATAGTGAAGTTGAAGTCAAGGCCAGCCCTGAACTACACATCCAGACCTTGTCTCAAAACAAAAACCAAAGCCAAATCCATAGGCCTTACCCTGCTGGTGTAGAATTTAGCCTTTTGACTTCAGTGTTTTCGAGCCTGATGAGCTGGAGCAATGCACTCTCACCCTATGCTGCTGTGGACCAGTAAGAATCAGGAACTGAGCTCTCACCACTAAGACTTACTGGCTGGTGACAGGCTGCTCCACTTTGGGGCTGGAGACATTGATCCACTTAGAAGGCAGCATCTGGGTCTTCGGTCTTTTTAGGGCTAGCAGAATTCCCTTCGGGGCATCCCCTCCACATTAGGGGGGCCTGTCTCAGGGCCCTCCCATGGGAGGCCTCTCCTCAGGTGAGACTGTCCTTGGCGCCCCCTCTTTGGGACTCCTTAGGGCATCGCCTTCCCTGGGGTGCGCTTGTCCCTCTTCTTCCCACCTATGGGGCCACCTGCGAGGAGCACTGCTCCCCTGCCTCCGAGATGGCCCTGTCCTGCAGCCCCTCAGTGGGGGAGCCTCAGTCTCGAACCCTCTCCTTCTCCCACCCACGGAGCCACCTCTGCCCGGTACCCCTTCTGCCCAGGGGAGTCCCTGTCCCCAGTGCCCTCTCCCCTCCACACTAGTCCGAATCGCCTCCCCCCAGATCACCTGTGTTCCCTCTCGGGACACCTTTCTCGGGTATGGCCTCCCTCCCCTGGGGTGGCCTCAGTCCGGGCCCTCCCTCCTTCCCCTAGGTGACGCCTCGGTGTGTCGCCCTCTCCCGTGGGACAGCCCCTGTTCCGGGCCCTCTCCGTGGGGACCCCCCCCCCGCAGGATGACGGCCGCGCCGCGGCGCCTCCCCCCGGGGCCCCCCCAGCCTCTCGCCCTGAGGACTTCACCCGCGCCCCCTCCCCAGGGGCGGGACTTCCGTCTCGTTCCCCCTCACAGGGGCGGGACTTCCGCCGCGCCCCTCGCCCACCGCCAGTCCGCGACCAGCGCCAGAGGCGGCCGGGCTCCGCCTCGCGCTCCGGGCGGGTGCGCGCGCTGGGGGGCGGCGGCCGGGCTGCGGAGCGCGTGCTCGCCGCGCTCGTGTTCCTCCCCGCCGCGTTTCTCCCTCTTCTCCCCGTTCCCTGTGCTCGTCTCCTTCTCCTCCTCGTCCTCGCCCGCTCCCCGCGTCGCCAGCGACAAGATGGCGGCGCCCAGGCCTCAGCCCGCCCGGCTGTCGGGCATCCTGGTCCCCGCGCCCATCCAGGACCTGGAGGCCCTGCGCGCGCTCACGGCGCTCTTCAAGGAGCAGCGCAATCGGTAACGGCTCGGGAGGGGCGGGCCGGGCCGGGCCGGGCTGGGCCGGCGTGGGCCGCGGTTCGGGTCTCCCGCGCGCTGCGGGCCGAGGCGCGCTCAGTCTCGGAGCCGCGGAATCCGTGTCCCTGCGCCGCCGCGGGGTTGGCCGGAGAGCCCAGGCCTCGCCGCCTCCCGGGGGACACCTCTGCCACCGGTTGGGAGGAGACGGTACCCAGGAGCCCTGCAGACCTGGATTTGGCTCCTGGCCTCGCCGGCCCGGTTGTTAGGCACTGTCTCCGGGCCGCAGGTTTGTGGCCTGGCCGTGGGAATAGAGTGTAACGTCATCGCTGGGGTGTGCAGAGGGGCGGGTGGAGTAAAGCACTGCAGACAGTCCGTGAAGCCCGCGGTCAGTGCCCGCTGGATTTTGTCCCATTGTTCTCGGGGGACGTTTCCTCAGCAGTTGGTTGGGAGGCACGTTGCCCGCCATCTCCCTGGGGGGTTGCCACGAGGATTAAATGAGACAATGCGTGTTAAATCCCGAGGACCTGCCCAGCGCATACTAGAGAAAGGTCAGCTGACACTGACATTGAACGCAAAGATGAGGGTCGGGCATTGTGCTTGCGAAGTCTTTGGTCTCTCTTGGAGGGAGCTAAAATGATACGCAGCCCTGGGGATGTGGATAAAAGGCAGAAAGCACAAGGGAAAGGAAGACCTAGACTTGGTCCTGGTGATCACTAACTGTCCTGTCTCTAAGCGAGGCTTCCCTTAGCTACAGTCACAGTGGGAAAATAAGCTGCTTGAAGGCCCCAGGCCCTGCTGTTTGGGCTTTTGGGGAGGTATGTTAAGGTACACTGAAGATACGTGTTGATTTGAAGCTTAGGCATGGCCGGGCCCTCCCAGACCCCAGCCCCATCATGAACCATTTGTGGAACACTTGTGGAACAGGCTCTTTGCCAGGGCCTGAGTGTACCAAGACGAATGTCACATGACTCCTTTATCAAGCATGTCAGGGAGTCACTGTGCCATGGAGGTCCCAATGGGAAGGGGTGCTGGCACAGAGGGAGCGCAGGGATCTGTTGTGCAGATCTGTGAGCCAGGAGGGCTGTAAGGTTAACGCAGCTGCTGGGTTACAGATAGTGGGTAGCCAGACAGATTGACGTTTGTGAAAGGAGCCCAGACTGGATTTGCAGAGCTGCAGAGAGGATTAAGTGAGGCAGCACTCTGTCTGGTCCAGGGTTGGGGGAAGTCCAAGGCCCTGAACCATCTTACAGCGCCCTTCCTGACTTGGCCTGTTAGGGGGCAAGTTCTGGGAGTGGCGAGAGAAGATCCGTGTGTTGGAGCCTTGGGATTACATCCTAGGGAGTAAAGGTGAAGAGCTCCAGGCAGGGGGTCTTAAGAAGCTGTCGCACAAGCCGCACAAGCCCAAGTGAAAAAGCGCCTGAATTAGGATGTTGTGGGGATGGAGGGTAAATCCCAAGAAACAGTTCTGAGACAGAATGGACAGGACTCAGGGGCCAGGTGGGTTGTTGGTGGGGGGTGAGGAAATGAGACTGTTTCCAGCTGTGTTCAAGTTCTCGTGTCCTTGTTGCAGGCTGTTTGGAGACCAGGAAAGGTGAACTGAGGGCCTGGTTGCGGGAGGAGAGACAGCTGAGTGGTAGTGCAGGGAGAACTCTGGGCGGTCTCTGCCACCATCTGGTCTGTGTCTTTGGGCAAGTGGATCACCAGGGGTCTGTCCCTGAGAGGATCCCTCTAGTTCTGACCCACAGGGAACCTTTGGGGTGTTTATTTGTTCTTACTGATTCTGGGGTGGCAGGGGATGAGCGTCCCCAGGAGGACGATCCAAGGTGCCGGCAGCCAGATGAGTCCTTAGAGTAGGAGGCAGGAAACACCAGACAAAGTGAGGACAAAGAGTAGGCAAAATAAGAAATTCCAAGATTCTTCTTTCCTCTTCGTGGGAGAGCAAGAGCTGAGAACTGTAGAATTCATGTGCTTTGTGGTCCTTGGTGCCATAAAATAGGCCCCTGTCTGGAGGCTCAAGCAGCAGAAGCGTCACAGTGGAAGAGCAGTGGCTTTGCATCCATGTTGCTCCAGATCTGCATCCTGGCTTAGGCTCTGTAGACTCTGGAAACACATAATAATCACTTCGCTGGATTATGTCGAAGATCCGTGATATGATGTGTGTGGCACTGTGGTTTATGCACAATAGATGCCACTTATTTAGGACCTGCTATTAAGAAATAGTTCTAAGTGACTGAGAACCAAATTGTTTTATCTGCCTTATTGGAAACAATCGAAGCTATTTCAGGAAGATGGTACTTTACTCTAATTTTGAGGTTTCTAGAGAGACAGAGAGAAAGAGAGAGAGAGAGAGATGGAGATGTTAATTGATCCCAGGGTCTCATTACAGATTGTAGCAATCCCAAGTGAGAGGAAATGCTTGCATCCTATGGGAAGTGGTTTTAAACATGCCCAGAGATTCTTTGACTGGAGCAGGTGAGTTTTACCCAAGTTGGGCTGCACTTGGTCCCCAGCCGCGGAGGACTGGAGGCTGGCAGCAGAGATGCAGGCGGCTTCTGAGATGAGGCCCTGCAAGGTGCTGCAGCTCCTTGGCCCTGGCTTGGATCACACACTGGGACCTGCGGCTGCCGGCGCCTGGCACTGCGCTGAGACCTGTGGCAGGGACAAGCCTGCTGCCCACACCACTGACCAGCCACCTCAGGAGTGGACATCTGGTCCTCATCAGACCTTCAGCCAGGAGTGCAGGCTCCAGGGACCCTGATCTGCCCAGGTCCCGCCCTCCCACCTGGGTGTGGGAGGTCATAATGTGTTTTAAATCGCTAAATTGGAGGGGTACTGGGTACCTAGCAGTGAGGCATGGATCTAATCTCCAGTGTTGTGCTGTGGCAGCCCTCCGACAGAACCGCAGTCACTGACATTTGTTCATTTGTCATGGTAAAATGTCAGTTGTAAGACTCTTTGCAGCTGTTTTTTGTCTCACCTATTGCATGTTTTATATCTTTTGTTTAATGTTGACATCTGTGTATTTCATACTTAACAGGTGTTTTTTATGCCCCATTGCGTGTTACTGTACGTTGTGCTCCTTTCTAGAGCAAAGTAAATGAGTTTAAAATTTTACTTTTGGTCTTCTAGAGGTTTATTTTCCACCCTTACCTTTCTGATGTAGCTAAGACTTCTCCAAACCCCACAAATGGAGAGCGGAGCCCAGCAGGATACCAGTGCCCTTCAGTTAGTGGCTGTTAGCCACATGGAACTGTTTAAATTCAGATTAATTAAAAATAAGTGCCAGTGATGACTCAGGACCTTAGTCACATTTTAATGGCCACACAGGAGTGTTTGTCTCCTTGTGGAAAGTTCTGCCTCGTGGTGCTGTGTTTAATGTATTCTCTCGTGTGGGGAAGATTCCTTCTGGCTCTTGCTCGTTCCTGAACTAACGTAACATTTGAAATTGTCTTCCACAAGGTTGCACATCTGTTCCTTCATCTGACGAGCACGTCCCATTCACTGCATCCCTGGCAGTGAACATGAGGCGTGATGACAGCAGATGCTTGAATCCCTGTGCAGTGGCCGCGCTGTACCTTGTTACTCATCTTTGCGGCTGTGGTGCTTTCCTTGCTCCTGTCAATAGTAATTCCCCCTCCCCCCCAGAGCTGTCAGTTTGCCTTTTTTCTCTTTAATTTGCATTGAGTCAAAATTGTTTTTTCTTCCAAGTTAGTGTATTAACAGTGCTTCTCTCCAGGATTTATTTTACAAGCTGTTTTTCAAAAAGCACTTAGTGCATTCTCCCCTAGAAGTATCTTGTGTATTTTCTGTCTTCTTCCAGACCGGAAGACCTGTGAGGGCAGTGCTGTTTGGTTTTTTCAGTTGTTCAGTTTGGATAATTCTTTTTTTTTTTTTTTTTTGGTGCCAGGGATTGAACTCACGACCTCATGTTTGCCAAGCAGGCACTTAGGCCACTGAGCTAAACCCCCAGCCCCCAATTTGGATAATTCTTGAGTTTGATGTTTTTCACCAATTTGGGACATCGTCAGTCAGTATTTCTTCAAATATTGCCTCTCCACCCTCTTCCTGGCCCCTGGAACTCCAGCCACACCTATGTTAAGGCTTCTGCTATATTCTGTCTCACAGATACTTTTCTCCAAGTTTTTGTTTGAAATTTTTCTACTCACCTTTCTTTTAGTTCTCTCTGCATCTCATTGTCTGTCATGTATTCTGTGCTTAGAGTCAGGGATTGTATTTTTGAATTATTTGTGATCCTGGAATTGAATCCAGGGCCTTTGCACTACCTCTCCAGCCCTTTTTATTTTGAGGCAGGGTCTTGCTAAGTTGCTGTGTTACCTAGGCTGGGCTTAAACTTGGGATCTTCCTGTGTCAGCCTCCCAAAGTGTGTGGGTTATAGGCATGTGCCACCATCCTCAGCTGTTTCTGAGTTAATTATTTTATAAAATTTGTTTGATTGTTTTCTAAATAGATTCCTGTACAGTGCTGAAATTCAATTTATCTGTCTTCTTAAACATATTAATTGTAGTTTATTCTTCCTCTTTTTTTTTGGGTACTGGGGTTCAAACTCTCTACCTAACGCTTGCCAGGCAGGTGCTTGTGCTGCTGATCTAAACACCCAGCATTATTCTTTTTTTTTTTTGAAAAGGGTTTTTTTTTTATAAAGGGTCTTTTTTTTTTTACTGTTTTCTTTTTTGGTACCGGGAACTGAACTCAGGGCCTTGTGCTTGCCAGGCAGGTGCTGCACTGCTGAGCTAAATCCCCAGCCCTAATTGTAGTTTAAAAAATATATCTAAGCTGGGGTTATAGCACAGTGGCACAGTGTCTGTCTGGCAAGCATAAGGTTCTGAGTTCAATTCCTGGTTAAAAAAAAAAACCACACACAGAAAAAAAAGAATATCAAATAACTTTAGATTTTCGGTTTAGGCCTATGATTAGTCATTTGGTCCTATGTTTTTGTTAAATACCGAATATTTCGTATGAAAAAAATGGCATTTCCAGGTGTATTTTGTTTGCAAAATATTTGCAAACTTAAAACTCATATCAATACAAAAGCTTTATTTCTTTCAGCACATGGTAGTGGGCTTGCTAGATGTCATTTCACTGGAATAGACTGAACTTTGCACACCTCACACCATTCACAAAAAATATTTCAACGTGGACTATAGGTCTAAAAGCCAAACTGTGAAGTGTTTAGGAGAAAAATGTAAGGGACATCTTTGTGACTTTTAGAGTATAGGCAAACATTTCCTATCCAAGACACAGGTAACACTACTTGTGTAAAAACATACTGGGGTCATCAAATATGACTTCGTCACTATTAGTTTCTCAGAAGACAACATTAAGAAAATTAAAAGGCAAGCCACACACTGATCTCAGTATTCCTACAACTCCATAGAAAGCCCAGTTGGAAAATCGGGCATATAGCTCAGTGGTCGATCCCAGCCTAGCATTTACCAGGCCCTGGGTTCACCACCAGCACCACATACAACAGAAATTGGGCTAAAAATACCTGAGCTTTACAAAAAATACAAATAAAGGCCGATCAACATATGATCACAGTGCTCAGCATCATTAGTCATTTAGGGAAATGCAATTAAAACCACAGTGAGACACCACGCTTAACATCCTTTAGGGTGGTTTTACCGCAGCCTGCCCAGCAAAGGAAAAAAACAAGTCCTGGTGAGGCTGTGGAATCCTTTGTGCACTGCTGGTGGCAGTGACAGTATGTGGGAAGCAGCTGGTGGTTCTCCGAAAAGATAAACATAGATCTAACCACTGTCTGTTGTGTGCCCAGAGGTACCTGGATGAAGAACCCAGACAGGCAGATTCATAGAGTCGGTGAGTAGACTGAAGATGACCAGGGCTTGCAGAGAGGGACTAGGGAGATGTTACTAACTGGATAGTTTGACATTTGGAGGTTAAAAAAATTTTGGAAATCAGTAGTGGTGATGGTTTATTACATTGTGAATATAATTAAAACCACTGAGTTTTAGACTTATGAAGAGTCAAAATGGCAAATAGAATTTTATTCTATACACGTGTGTATTTTATAACAATTTAAAAGTTAATGTGTGCACCAGGATTTATTGGTGTGTACTTCAGATGGGTGCACTGCGCTCCATGTGAGTTACAGCTCAGCAGTGCTGTTACAAACAAGTAAGACCATAGTGAGACAGCTTCGCACACCTCACAGTGACCAACGGCGCAAAGAGTGGAGCAGCCAGAGCTGGCGTTAGGAAACATGTTGGCAGTTTATAAAGTTAAATGTGCCCTTGCTGTGACTCTAGGTATTTACCCAGAGGAAATAAAAAGTGATGCCCACAACGGACTTGTTAATGCTCAGAGGAACTCAGTCGTACAGCCAAAGATGGAGACAGCTCAAATGCTCACTGGGAGGGTAGCTAAGACTTCTTAGTAGTTCACATGAATGAGATACCCATGTGCAGACCAATGTGGGAAAATCTCAGAAACACACCAAACAAAAGGAGCCAGACCAAAAAAGTACATATAAACTGGGGGTGTGTGTGTATGAGAGTTGAACCCAGGACCTTCATGCTGAGCTGCATCTCTAGCCCATTTAAAATTTTTTTTGAGACAGGATCTTATTAAGTCTCTAAATTGGCCAGGCTGGGTTTGAACTTTAGTTTGTACTTTTCCTGCCTCATCCTCCCAGAGTACAGGGATTACAGGTACACAGCTCCTCGCCAGCTTGTGATTTTGTTTTTATGAAGTTCGGTGATGGGAAAAGGAGGCTGGGATGACTAGGAAGCAGTGTGAGGGGACTTCCCAGGGTGGAGATGTGCTGTGTCGAGGTGTCAGCTGTGGATGCCGGTGTGTATGCATTTGTGCCCTTCATCAAATTGATGTTTAAGATTTGTGCATCTCACAGTGCATGAATTATGCCCCAGTGTTCTGCTTGTAAGTTATTACCCCTCTCCAGTCAACCTCTTTCCTCTCCAAAAACTCATTCGAGCCTGGCTGAAGGACTTGGAGGAAATACCACTTTTTTCTGCTATTTTTTTCTTTTATTTTGAGACAGAGTCTCACTATGCAGTTCAGGCTGGTCTTGAGCTCACTTTGTAGCCCAGGCTGGTCTTGAACTTGCAACGATCCTGCCTCAGCCTCCCAAGTGCTGGGATAAGAAGCATGCACCACCACACCTAGCTTTTTGTTCACTATTTAAGAATTATTAAAGGCCACACAATACATTTAAATTGTAAAAGTTACTGTACCAAAAAAAAAAAAACGGGATTGGGCAGTGGAGTTACTAACCTGGGAACACCTCAGAACTCACCCGGTTTTGCTTTATGAACATTTTCACCTGTACCTGACACTGGTCTCTTATATTTCTGGAGCAGGAGGTGAACACAGGTGATCTTGGCTGAATGAATGCATTCCTGAAGCCATGTGTAGTCCATTTTACTAAGTAACGTTAAGCAGTATTTCCAGTAAAAAGTGAATACTCAAAAATAATGTTCTGCCTGAAGCAGAACTTAAGCGATTTTGCATCAGTGACAACACATTAGGAACTGACATTTTGAAGTCACACGTGTATACGCTTAAGGAAGAAGGAAATCGCAGCTTTTCATTGGCTTTCATCCTAGTGTTTTTGTTGGTTTATTTTTAAACTCTTGACAAGTCAAAACTACAAACACAATAATAATGTAATGCCTTTATGGCTGTTGATATGAAAGGTAATTTGTGAAGTGCCCTTGTGTCTCACTTGTAAAATTAACAACTGTTAAATTTTGCTCTGTTCTCTCAAAATCTAAAAACATTACTCATGCCATTAATATCTTCTGTATTAGAACACATTACCCCAGAAGGGAGCAGCTAGAAACCACAAGCATTTATGATTTTCCCACCATGCATGAGGTCAGGGAGCCAGGAGCAACTTGGCACGGTGGTTCTGGCTCGGTGTCTCCCATGAGGTTGCTGGCATGGTGTCTTTGGGGCCACATCTTTCGAAGGCCTGAGTGCGCTGCAGGATCAGCTTCCAGGCTCACGTGCGGCTGTGGCAGGACCCTTCACCGGGACTGCTTCCGACGTGAGGACTGTGTGTTCCAGTGAGTGGCCCAGGAACATGCGTGGAAGGTGGAAGCTACAGCCTTTAATCTGGTCATGGAAACAGTGCCCGCCTCCTACCATGTTCTATGAGTCGGCACAGGGGACTCTGTGCCTTTGTGGGAAGTGTGTGACACACAGGAGGTAGAGGCTGTTGGTGTGCCAGTCTTGTTCCTCCCTCCTTATGCAGAGGCAGTCATAAATATACATTGCTTTAATTTAAAATTTGCATAAGCACGTGCTCGCTTCGGCAGCACATACAAAATTTGCATAAGCAGTGTGAGTTGTTTTTTATGCTGTATGTTCTGCAGCTTGCGTTTAATATTTGTTATTTTTGCATACCACAGGGGCTTGAGCCCTTGGTCCTTGTGCATGCTCGGCAAGTGCTTTACTGCTGAGTGGTGTCCCCAGCCCTCTTAATTACTGGGGGCAGGGCTGGTTCTTGCGGTTGAACCCAAAGCCTTCACACTGAATCTGCATCCCCAGCCCTATTTATTTATTTATTTGTTTACTTATTGTCTTTTAAAGACAGGGTCTCTTTATGCAGTTCAGGCTGGCCTTGAGCTCACTTTGTAGTCTGGGCTGGTCTCGAACTCGCAATGATCCTCCTTCCTCAGCCTCAGTGCTGGGAATGCAGGCGTGAGCCACCATGCCTGGCTTAGCCCTTTTTAATTTTGAGACAGGGTTTTGCTAATTCCCTAAATTGCCAAGGCTGGACTCAAACTTGCAGTCCTCTTGCCTCAGCCTCCCAGAGTGCGGGGATTGTAGGTGTGCTCCATCACACTTGGCTTAAATTTTGAGAAAGGTCTCACTAAGTTGCCCAGGCTGGTGTCGAACTTGTAACCCTTTTGCCTGAGCTACTGAAGTAGCTTGTGCCTCGGGTATGCGCCATCAAGCCCATCTACGTTATATTCTTGATGCTGTCAGGTTTCAAACACAAAGAGCCAGGTCATTAAGTCAAATATTGTGGCCTATGTGGTAGTTTACCCTAGGTGATGGTCGGAAGATTTTAAGTGGAAAATTCCAGAAATAAACAGTTCATAAGTTTTAAATAACTTACTGTATTATATTGGTATAATTGTTTTATTACTAGTTTTATTAACTCTCCTACTGTGGATAATTTGTAAACTTTGGCATAAGCGTAGGGAGAAACATAGGGTTTCTTCCTGTATAGGGTTCAGTAGTAGCTGCAATTTCAGGCATTCCCTGAGGGCTCTTGGAATGTGTCACTCATGGATAGGGGACGGCCATACCCTGCTAAGAATTCATGATAAATTACCCACTTTTCCCTGTGCATGGGTAGCATTCTCGGTTGTCTTGAAGTTTTAGCATTTTGAACAGCCCTGCCGGAGGCCATCTTTAGACATGTCTTGTGGTATTCATGAACCTTTGTTTTTATTTTCTCCTAAAAAAATCTGAGGCAAGGACTTGGTGCAAGTACTAAATTTAATTGTGGGTGATCCTCAGCGGTCAGGCGTGTTTGAGAGGGTGAGTTAGACACAGAAGGAACCTGCTATGGTCAGCTGGCACTCAGTGTTACCTACCTTCTGTCCCCCAGGAGCTGTAGGTCACATCTCCAAATTGTCCCTCTGAAGGCTTCATGGTGGGGTAGTCTGTTTTTGTGGTGCCAGGGATTGAACTCATGACTTCACGCTTGCCAGGCAGGTGCCGTGCCGCCGAGCCACACCCCTGGCCCGTGGTGGGAATTAGCCTGTTGCCCTTGGTTGGGAATTGCTGCTGAGGTCATCGTGTGCCCGGACCGAGGTGGGCCAAGGGACTCCAGGAGCATGGGGGCAGGCTGGTCTTCTGTGTAGACTCTGGCCTGAGACAGTCCACTCTTGCCCGACTGTTTGGTGGTGGCTGGTGGAGCCTGGGGCAGTCTAGGTGGAAGCACACGCCACAGCCCCCTGCTGAAGCCCGACCTGAGGCTGGAGGGGGAGCCACTCCTCTAGGTGGCCCTTACTTTAGCCAGCAGTGTGGCCGGGCCCTCTGCGAAGGGGCCTGAGCGCTCTCTTGCCTCTCTCTCGTCAGTCTAGTCTGGTACAGTTGCTGTTCATAGTTCTCACTAGGTGTGAAAAACCAAGAGATCCCAGTGAGCCCACAAGTTCCAAATGTTCATGCTCCCATCTTGGTGGTAGCCTCCCTAGTGACCAGGGCTCACAGTGACCGGGGCTGACTACCCCTGCAGTATGGTACCTTTCTCCGCCTCCTGGGCCCTGAGGCTGAGGAACCAACCCTGGCCTCTGTGTGCTCCTTGAGGGAAGAGTGCTTCCTCTGCCCCCTAGAACTTAGTCCTGCATAACCTGGGGTGCAGGATGGGAGGATGTTCTGGAAGTAGGTCCTCCCGTTCTGGGCTTCTTCCTCCCTCCATAATGGTTTTGCATTTTCCTGGCCCTGTTTCCAGTGACCCTGGCTTAACACCACATCTTCTAGTGGGGACATATGTAATGTTGGAGACACTGCGTGTCTGGTCACTAGCTGGCCAGCATCCTGTCCCTTCTGATGTTAGAGGAACACAGCTTTCTACATGACCTGCACACAAGGCTGCAGAGATGACAACCGTTGTCACTCTTTGGTCTCAGGGCAGTTGTGCCGTGATTCGGCACAAGGCACAGGGAGATCTTGGCCAAAGTTGAGTTGTGAACGTGAGGGATACTTTGGCTGTGTGTTTCCATTCGGTTACTGGTATACAGAGACACGTGTCTCTTCTCCAAATTGGGCTATGCAAGTGTAATTTTTTAAAAGAAAACATGTTGCATTGTTTGGGGGGAGTGCTTAAAGTATAATCTTCCTCTCTCTTCCCTTTTTCATTTCATAATGCGATCAGCCTTCTGTCTGTCTTTTCTGGAGGGCAGTGCTAGCTCCTAGCAGGGCTCCCTTAGTAAATGCCAAGCTAAATTCATGTGGAGCTGCTGGTGCCAGTGAGAAAAATCGCTGCACTGATGGAGGCCCAGCTGGTCAGTGACAGACAGTCCCTGCAGTTCCCAGAATGAACCCCATTACTCATCATCCTCACCCCCACAAGGTTCGCGCTGCAGCGATGGTGGCTATAGTACAGCGAGTAGATTCTATTGGCCTCCAGCAGCAGCAGCCTGGGAGTCGCTGGGACGCTCAGTACTGCTGGGAGTCTCAGGCCTTCTTTGTCCCTCTGCACATACTCACACTCCTGATTTCCAGTCAAGACCTGATGGCCTTCTCACCTCCTCCTGGAAGATTTTCTGCCGGCTGGGCACCTCCACCCGTGTTTCCCTGGCACTCTTTTTTTTTTCTTTGAGACAGGGTCTCACTCTGCAGTTCAGGTTGGCCTTGAGCTCATTTCGTAGCTCAGGCTGGCTTCGAACTCATAGTCATCCCCTGCCTTGGCCTCCTAAGTGCTAGGATTACAGGTGTGTACCACAGCTGGCTGCCTGGCACTTTTTCCACAACTTCACATAGAGCACTGTAAACATGGAATTCCCTGCAAGTCCCAAGGGCACCCTAGGGCACAGTCCCTCTTATTTGCATCTGTGCTCTTCACCCTGCTTGCATATCTCTCCCTTGATGAGCCTCTGGTAGTATTTTTATTATTTTCTTGAGTAACTAATTCTTGACTCATTCATATACAGAATGAGAGTCCAGGGGAACGACTCAGAAGGCACAGGAAGCATTAACTGTGACAGATGAGTGATTGCACCGGGCAGAGGATGACTGTCTTGTGTAGCTTGTGTAACACGTTGACCAAACTGCATAGAGTGAATGAGTAAGCGGAGCACGTTAGAGGTCAGCACACCACAGAAATAAAAACAAACCTCCCGTCTGTGTACACACATGCATGTGTTTCCCCAACGTCGCCCAGCCTGCGGGCAGCAGGAGTGTTTGCACCAAAAGAACAAAACGAAAGGAACCCTGCCCCAAATAAACCCACACAGCCACCACTCACTGACGGTGCCATTATTTTACAGTATTTTGACTCAGTCGTGATTCAGTTTTTCTTTGTTGAGAGAGGACATCCATTAAGTCATGCTGTAAAAAGAACGCTTTGCATTGCGATGGCAGCTTCCTTTATTTTTACCTATGCTGCGAGCTGCAGGACCACATGGAACTGTTTGCTAAGGTGTTCTGACTCAGTTTCAAAATACAGACGTGGTCACTGTGAGCCACCTCTCACATTCAATTATCTTAAGTGCACCAAGCAGACAGGAAAGAGCATGAGCCAGCAAATCAAAATAAATAGGAGTAGAGTCTGGACCACCATAGCCCGGGGAGGGGAGCATCAGTGTGTCCATTCTTCCGGTCTTTTGTAGTGGTCACTGGACCCAAAGGCTTGGTCTCCAGGCTGTGGGCAAAGACACTGGGCAGCAGGAGACCGTGGGACTGTCACCAGGCTGACCAGGCTCTTTTGATGCTGTAGCCTGGATGAGTCAGAGTTACAAAGGTGAGTGGAGAGCGCATGGCGCTCGCATGGCCCTCCAGGGTTCACGGGCACAGCACCTAGAGAGCACCAGGCACCTGCTAAACACAGCCCAAGCGCTCGCTGCTCTGATGGTCCTCGCCACCCCACATTATAGGAAAACCTCAATAACAAAGATGTTGATTCTTCCCAAATTGACCTCTGGTCAGTTCAGTGCCATTCAGAATAAAGTCTCAATTGATGTCTTGCTAGACATGCACAAGCCAGTTTTCTCATTTATATGGGAAAAGAGGTGCCTCTCATTTCTCAAACTTTGATTGCCTGAAGGCTTCCCAGCTCTGAAAGTCTTTCCCGGTGCCCTTGGCAGAAGTCCCTGCATCCTGAGCTTCTCTGAGCAGCCTGTTCTCTTGATCCAGAGCAAGGGCCCTGGTGCCTGAGCCCCTGGCTTCCCAGGGGCTCCAGGAAGCGCGTCCTCTGCTGCCTGCAGTGCTCCTCGGGCCTGCGGAGGTCAGTGTACCTGCTTGTCACTGCTGCTGGCAGCTAGTCCCCCTTGCACCTCCAGTTTTTAACCCCATGCCATCACACAGTGGCGTGCTGCTTTGTCCTGCCTAGTGAATCACTTTCGCAGCTGAGAGAGATTTGTGGGTCACTGTGTCTCATTCCTCGAACAGTTTATTTAGCCTTGCCATGGGGAACTGTTTTTTTTTTTTTTTTTTTCCTTTTTTCGGTGCTGGGATTCAAACTCAAGACCTCAGGCTTGTGCTGCTGAGCTGTATCCCACCACTGGTAACTTTGTATTACTCCAGTTGTCTAAAGTCTTGCTTATTTCACTACTTACATGGATTTTCCTTTTATGGCAGGAGTTCTTACTCCTGGTCTCTGCTCTGATGACCGAGGAGGCCTCCATCCCCGGGCTGGCCAGCACAGTCCCTTTTCCGGCTTTTTGTCTTATCAGCCCGGGGCCCCCTGCTCCAGATCTCCAGCCCTGTAACCTGTGAGCTGTTGATCTGCTTCATAGCGTCACTCCTTTGGCTTTCCATCCCCTTTTCGTAACACTCACATTCCCTTCTTAAGCCAGTTTAGATCCTTGGGTCAGCAGTAAAAGCATTGTCTTGTATGCGTCCTGGGCTCCCTGCCTCCCTAAACCCCAGCTCTGGGTAAACCTGGCTTGTTTGTATCAGCACCCAAAGAACAGGGCAAGGCTGGAGAAAAACATGCAGCCAGTTTGTCTCTTCGCGATGCAACTGTGTAACCACGCTGACTGGTTGAACTTTATCTAAAAAACTTTAAAATTAATTTCAAGCTTTTTTCTTTTGGTACTGGGAATTGAACTCAGGACCTTATGCTTGCCAGGCAGGTGTGCTGCTGAGCAGTACCCTTGGTCCTTATTTTTGATTGACAGATCATAATCATATACACTTACGGGGTACAATGTGATGTTTCCTATATATATGAATTTTTTTCAAGGGTATGGTTTTGGGGAGTCTCAGGACCTCATGCAAAGCTCTCTACCACTGAAGTACATCTCCAGCCCTTGTAAGATTTTTATTTGAGACAAGGTCTTGCTATGTCGCCCGGGCTGGCCTTGACCCCAAAGGTTGGCCTTGGTTCTTTGCCTTTCAAGTAGCTGGGATGACAAGGGTGTGCCACCATGCCTGAGATGTGACACGGTGCGCTCGAGCTTAGCATTTTAGCCGGCGTGTGCTTACCTATCGCTGTGGTATGATGAGGTATCGCAGAGTTACTCCTGGTTATTTTGGGACAGAAGGTTATTATTCTTGGCTCTGCTCACTGGCTGTGCAATAGCTCTTGGAACCTGCCCCTCCTGTCTGCCTGAGACCTTGTGCCCTGAATGGGCTACTGCGTGTCCTCTTCCTGCTCCCTGCCCCTTGGCCTCTGACCAGCATTCTGCTCTTCCTCAGGGGTTTCCCCTGTGTCAGGTTCCCTGTTAGGGGCGGTGTAGTGATTGTCCCCTTGTGCTTGGCCAGTGACACCTAGCATAGCATCCTCCAGATTTATTTATTCAGGTTGTTGGAAATGATGTCTGCTGTAGTGCCCTTTAAGGCTGTGCAGTATTCCACTGTTTTTATTTACCCATCCCGTGATAGACACCAGGCCTTGGCTCTTGTGTGAGTAATGCTGCCTTGAACATGGGGTACAGAGGTCTCTTCAGCATACTGATCCAGGTCCTTGGTGTCCTGCTCAGAAGTGGGGCTGCTGCATCCTAGGGTAGTTGTAGGGTTTTGGGGGGCCAGAGGCCCTTGGTGAACTTTCCATAGCAGGTGACGCACTGACCTTCCCACCTGCAGTGTGTAAGGGTCTCCTTTAGATTGGTGACCATGCACCTGGTGGGGGTGTCACCCCGCCCTGCCGCTTGTGCTCTTTCCCCCATTCATCTCCTGTCTCCTGGTCAGCTGCTTCCTGCCTTTTGGTTTCTAAATCCCTGCTCCCAGCGCTGGTGGCTGTGAAGCCAGGAACAGCGGGGAGAATTCCAGAAGCTCTCGCCCCCCCTTGGGGCGGCCCGGGCGTCTGCCTTCCCATCTGTCAGTGCTGCTCCCTCAGCCCTGCTCTGGCCTCTGCTCTTTTCTGCATGTGTTGCTTTAGAAATTTCTTTCCCCTCTCTTAAATCGCCAGGATATCTGGGGTGGTTGTTTCCATCCTAAGGGAAGTTCCTTCCTTCATTTCCCTGAGCCACATTCCTTCTGAGACCCCAGAACCCCACACCACTAACTTCTCTGTCTACTTGACTGCACCCAACAGCAGTCTCCTTTAAACTTGGGGTTCAGACATCTCCATGTGCTTGTGACGGTGACATTATCTCAGTCTTTCCTCTGGAAATGGAGGTGTGTCTCTCTTCTCCTGACTTCCCCGCATTGCTGCTTTCTCTTCATGTCCCTTGGTCTTGCCCTTTTGTTTGGGTACTGAGTCTCAGTCTACAGTCTGTGCTGGCCTCAGACTCACATAACCTAGGCAGGCCTCGAACTTGTGGCGATCCTCCCACCTCGGCCTCCTGAGTGCTGGGGTTACAGGTAGTGTGAGGGACTGAGCGCAGGGCCTCTCTCTGACCCGCTCATGCTGGCCCACAGTCCAGCCTTTCTCTTGGTTTCAATAGGCCTTTCAGACTTACAGCCCAGTCTGAACCCCTCAGCGTTTGCTCCTGCAAAGACCCTTCTAACTGGCGTCTCTGTCCCTCTCTCCGTAAACCATAGATGCATCTTTCCATTTTTTGCTGGGGCCAAAGTTTTGCAGTCAAGCCGGACTGACCTTTCTCATAGGACCCTTGTAACAGTTTTCATCAGACCCTACCAGCCATCTCCAGAGTAGCCAGCATCTGATCTCTGCTGGCTGACTCTTATCAGCTGTGTAGGCTCCTGCCTGATCCAGTATGTTTACTTTTTGCTCCAGGGCAGCAGATAGGATCTTTTAAAAATACAAGTCAGAGCCGATGTGGGGGGGGGGCAGCTTGCAATCGCAGCAATGCACAAGTTTCTTCCCAGCCTGGGCAATTTAGTGATTTAGTGAGACTCTGTCTCAAAAAAAAAAAAAAAAAGCAAAAAGAGACGAGGATGTATCTCTGAAGGCCCTGTCTTCCACCCTCAGTGACACACGCGTGTGCACACACACAGAGTCAAGGACTGCTGCCCCCTGCCAGAACCTTCTGTGGCTTCTTGTTGGATGAAAGCCCCAGTCCTTGCAGTGCTGTGCTCTGAATGTAGCCCCTTCTCCCCTGTGTCACTCTCCTGTTCCCATGGGCTCTGTCCGGCCTGACTCTGACTTCTCCCCCACCCAGCAGAGGCGCCTTTGCCCCCTAGAGAGGCCCTCCTCACAAAGGGGCACACACAGAGCTGGCTTCCTCTCTTCAGTTCTGTGTGCCAGTGTCACTCTCGAGTAAGCTTCCTGGTAAAGTTCTTAAAACTTGCATGCAAAATTTTCATGCTGGAATTGTGAAGAGACTGTCTGTTCTTCCAGAGTTTGATGGTTTTGTCCTCTTCTGTCTCTGAGCTCACTTGCAGCTGCTTTTAGGGAGTGGGTACAGCAGGGATTGGGGTAACCATCTCCAGGCAGACCCTCCCTGTGGAGACCAGCAGCCCTGCCCTCCCGTGTGTGCCTCTGTCACTGTGTCCCCATGCACGCACTTTCCTCTCTGGACTGGTGCTTCCGGCCCAGGGGTTTATTTTCCATCTGTGTTCCACTTTGGCCTTTTCTTAGCTTCTTTCATTCAGCCGAACGAACACGTTTGAGCTTCTGTTTGCTCTGAGGAAATGAACTTTGAATGTGGTGAGGACAATGGGAAAGAAGGAAGTGTTTGATTTTTGGGGTCAGGAGAAGATTGGTGTGTCTGGAACCTATTAAAGTAGAGGTTAGCAGACCTAAGGCCAAATCTGGCCTGCCACCTCTTTATTGTGGCCCATGAGTTAAGAATGGTTTTTAGCTTTTTCCTCTCCAGGGATTGGACTCAGGGCCTTGAATATGTTAGGCAAGTGGTCTGCCGCTGAGCTACACCCCCCTAGTCCTTGAAAAACTTTGAAACTGGCTCCCTCGGTTGCTCAGGCTGGTGTCAAACTTGTGATTCTCCTGCCTCATTCACCCAGGTAGTTGGGATTATAGGCATGTGGCACCACACCTGCCTTGGATTTTACGTTTTTAAGAGTAGAGGAAACATAAAATTTCATGACCCAGGAAACACATAGGAACTTTAAATTTTTGTGTCCACAGTAGAGTTTTATTGGAACCTAGGTGTGCTCCTGTGTTTAGGTATCACCTGTGGCTGTTTGCATGCTGCCGGGGTGTGAGCCACTGTGGTGGCAGAGGCTTTCTGGGTGTCTAACATGGTTGTAGTCAGGCCCTTTATGGGAAGTATTTGCAACCCTGCTAAACAGATCGGCCTGGGCCGTTCGGGACAGCTGCAGCGCTGGGACGTGACCACGCAGACTGGGGGTGTACAGACAAGAGGTTTGCATTTTCTAAGCTGGGTTGCAACATTTTGCCCTAGGCTGTTTGTGGCAGGAGGTAGAAATGTGTTTATTTTCTGTTTCAGATCAATCTAGCCTAGTCAAATCAGGTTTATGGTTTTAGGTAGCAACCCGAGATTGTTATTTTAATCTCGCAACTCGTGTGTATTTTAATCATTTTTCTCAGTGACAGTGGTTAAACTGCTCTGAACCACATATGCCAGCTTTTAATGAACTGGAAGGTATTAGAATAAATCTTTTAACAGGTGTGAGAGTCTTAGTTGAAGAATTACAATGACTAGCATTTAGCTTCCTTTTCAGTAGGAGGTCCCAGCTGATGAATTAACTGTAAAATGTGTGTACATACAGTATATTAGGCCATCTTAACTGTGACATATAATCACAGGTAGTTTTCTTCAATTTTACTCAAGCAGGACTTGCCAAGATTAAACCTACAGATCTGTTCAGACTTGAAGGAAATGAAATTTTACCTTTTGTGTAAGTCAAAGGATTTTTTTGTCTGTAATGTAACATTTCATTTATACATTGTCTTCAGGGTACACATTCCTATGTAATAGGAATGTCTAATGGCTGAATTTTAATTATCCTTGTGAGTTTTTTCTGCCTTCTGTGAATGAGGTAGCTCAGCTTTTTAAGGTCTTTGTGAGTAGTTTTTGTTGTTAGTTTGGTTAATGTCCCTGTTGCAGGAATGGCTGACATACCTGACTGTTTTGTGTGGCCATTAGACATAAGTAGCTGTTTACATTATATCCACATATTAAGATAGGACTGTTCTTCAGCCTGCGCATCTAGGCTGTGTGGCTCTCGACAGGAAGCTCGAGCCAGTCCTCTTCCGGGCTCTGCACCCAGAGCATGGCTCAGTGCCCAGGCCAGTGAGGCTAGGACCACTGACCACGCTGTCATGCAGGCGCAGGCCGCGCTGATCGTGCCGGTCCTCTGGATGTTGAGGCCTGGCTTGATCAGTTCCTCTAGTGAGTGCCTCCTGGGCCTGCAGATACAGAAAAGAGTCAGGAACTCACAGTCTCTGGTTTTCAGGGACCAAGAGTCCAGCCAGGAGGGGAGCCACGTAATTAGCAGCGAAGTGGATGAGTTAGCTCCAGCCTTTGGAGTGGGAGCAGCTCACCCAGGGCAGCAGGAGAGTTTCTTCAGGCCTGTTTGAAAAGGGTTTTTAAAAAGGGTACTCAGGATCCTCCCAGCAGAGGTTGGGTAGGCCTGGTGTGGAAGGGGTCCCTCTGTGGAGGGGGGTGACCCGCAGTGACTCGGGATCGGAAGTGTGTTTGAATCCGTGGGGGTGCGGCCTGCGGGATGTGAATGATGGGGATCAGTGTCCCCATCATTGTGTAGTAAACAGATGTGTCGTCGTGTGCTACATCCTGCCGTATGGGGTTCTTTAGTAGCTATTGATAGTTATTTGGGTTTCAGAAATGGTTTAGTTGTATTTAGTTCCCTGGAAAGGCAGAGCACAGAGGAGCAGCTGAAAAAAGCAACACTGGCTTCTCTAGTATAGGCTCATGTGAATTTGCATTTCCTAGCCATCTGAATAGAAAAGAGGTATTATTATAGATTATTGAGGTTGTAGAGCTGTATTTTTATTTGTAACATTACATAATAAATGTCATGAAAGCATTGTATGGCGGAGTTGCAGTTTGTCGTAAGAACTGCGTTCACCCTTGGCATCCTCTGCTGTGCTATCCACGCCTGAGTGCCCCCTGCAGCAGGCTTAGTGCTCCTCAAGGCCACCCGGGGAGTATGAGTGAGCATTCTTTTCATGGCAACATTGTTGCAAAAAATTTTTTGTGTGTTCAGGGTTTTATACAGTCGCCTAGGGAGGTGGTGTAAGGCTTGGATTTCACTGTTTTCAGCTGGTTGCTCCTCACTGAGACACTGGGTCAGTGTTTCCTGACCCTGCATTTAGGCTGTTGGGGGAGATCCAGGCAAATTATTTTATGTGTTTCCAAATTTTCAGTCGATTAATTTATACTGTGCTTTTTTCAAAATAAACTTGAGGTGTCTTGAAAAATAATAAAAAAGATGAAAGATGGTGAGAGGAGCTGGGGATATAGTTTACTCTTAAAGTGCTTGCTGGGGTTTGATCCCCAGCACCAGCCAAAAACCAAATCACATCAGCCCAACTCAGACCGGACCAAACTAGACCAAACCAGACCAGACCGGTCCAGAACAAATCAAACCAACCCAACCCAGACCAAACCAGACCAGACCAAATCAAACCAGCCCAACCCAGACCAGACCAAATCAGCCCAACCCAGGCCAGCCCAGCCCAGCCCAGACCAAATCAGACCAGACCAAATCAAACCAGACTAACCCAGACCAGACCAGACCAGACCAAATCAGCCCTATCTAGACCAGACCAAACCAGACCAGACCAAATCAAAGCAGCCCAACCCAGACCAAACCAACCCAGACCAAACCAGACCAGACCAAATCAGCCCAACCCAGACAAGACCAAATCAAACCAGCCTAACCCAGACCAGACCAAACCAAACCAATCTGACCAAATCAAAGCGGCCCAACGCTGACCAAACCAGACCAGACCAAATCAAACCAGCCTAACCCAGACCAGACCAAACCAAACCAATCTGACCAAATCAAAGCAGCCCAAGGCAGACCAAACCAGACCAAACCAAATCAAACCAGACCAAACCAGATCAAGAGAGGAAATTGGAGAAAAGGGAAAAGCCTGATAGGAGATGATTCATACCGTTGTTCACCCTGACCACATACTTGACTCCAGGCTCCCCAAGGGCCCAGGGAGGGAAACAGAAGCCACGTGGTTCTTGTCTCTCCACCAGCCAGACACGTGGCACATGGCGCGCAAGAATCCCCGATGCTGCAGCTGGTGGACAGGAAGCGTCCCCACAGCTGGAAGGGATGGACCATCTGTGGAGTGGCTTTGGGAGCCCCCAGCAGCCCCCTCATCCTCTTGCTGGGCTTGAGGATGAAGTAAATGTAGGGCCCTGTGGCTGTCCAGCGAGAGCAGAGTGGACATCTGTGTGGTCAGCATTGTCTGCAAGAGGCCCTTCTCTGTCCAGCCTCCCACCATTCAGGCCACTTTCTTTGGGGGTGTATGCAGTAGGGAGCTGGCTTGCATTTAGGGGCCGAGTTGTACAGAGCAGGTCTTATTTTCAGAGTGCTGGATGGATGGATAGCCAGTGCAGGCCACAGACCTGGCATGAGATGCATGCATAGAGAGAGATCCACGGACCACCTTCTGTGTGTGTCCCCACAGGGGACAGCACATGCGTGGTGGCTCTACCGGTCACTGGCTGTGTGGCCTTCTCTTTGGTGAGAGCAGCACCGACTTTGGCTGTCGGGAAGCTTAAGAAAGCAAAAGTGCGCAGTGTGGGGATGAAGCTGGCTGAGGGCTGGCGAGCCAACCTTCCCCCAGTGGAGCAGGCAGAGTGGTTTCTGAACACATCATTTGGAAATAAGAATCAATCTATCCCCTCCCCTCTCCTCTCCTCCCCTCCCCTCTTCTCTCCTCTTTCTTTTCCCTCCTCATATAACACTTTTGTCCTCTCCCAGAGAAACAGCACCCAGGACCATCTTCCAGAGAGTCTTGGATATCTTGAAGAGATCTTCTCTTGCTGTTGAGCTGGCCTGCAGGGATCCGACCCAGGTGGAACATCTGGCTTCCAGCCTGCAGCTGATAACGGAGTGCTTCCGGTGTCTCCGCAATGCATGCATAGAGTGCTCTGTGAACCAGAACTCCATCAGGTGTGTATCCCGTGGACACACTGGCCTCTGTGTGTATCTCCGCGTTTGTGTTGTGCGTGCTGCTTCTGTCATATGGGACTGTCTGTGAAGTGTGGCTCTGGTGTCACGTATTGCTTTTCCAGGACTGTCCTTTACTGCCATAAACCAGAAGAGCATCCTCTGTATATCACACCCCTGAATGAGTGAGACTGGCATATGATGCCCTGCATGGAGCAGGCTGTGTTTAACCAGAGGGGTTATTTAGAGTTCCTGTTTGTAATTGTAATGTGCTTTGAGGTATGTGGCTCTGTACTTACCAGCGATTTGAACTTGCATTTGATTCTTTGTTTGAAAATTCTGCCCTTCTGAATTCCTGTGCAGTTCCTTTTTTTTGGTACTGAGGATCAAACTCATGACCAAACCAACGTTTGCCAACAGGCACTTATGCCACTGAGCTAAACCCCCAGCTCCTGTGCAGTTCTTAACTTTGCTTGTTGTACTTGCAAATGTTTTCATTAGTTACTTCTTGTTGCCTTGTTTTTTGGTACTGGGAATTGAACGCCGGACCTTGCGCTTGCCAGGCCAGGTGCTTATGCCGCTGAGCTGCATCCCCAGCTTTGTGGCTTACTTTGAACAAGAAGCAGGTTTCATAAATTTTGAAGCGGACTTGTCTTGAGTTCCAGTGTCTGATTTCTATTTTATTACGTGCATGTTTTAAAAAGTAGTGAGAGAGAGAGAGAGAGAGAGAGAGAGAGAGAGAGAGATTGCCCCACGTAGTTCTTTTCTTTTATTTGTTATTCTCTCCTCTTAGAACTGGGCTTCTTTCCTTTTTGATTTCATGGAATCGGCTGTTTATTAACATTTTTACTTGAAGTCAGAAGCCACAGCCTGGATGCCCAGGCTTTTTTCCCTGGACCTTCGTGTGGCGCCTCCAGGCTTTCCTGCCACTGCTGTGATGGGCGAGGCCAGGCCGGTCCGAAGCCATTTGAGGGGTCTTCTTTGCTGCCTGACAGTCTTACGCTCGAGGCTTTGATATGATTAATGAGCTTTTTAGATCAAAGGTGCAGGAGGAAAGGCCGGGGTTAACTACAGTGCTAAACTAAGCCTGCTGCCCATTTGCAGAAAAATAGATTGAAGCAGTAATAATCTTGCTAATAATAGTTAATATTTTAAAGCAGAACTAGTTCTGTGCTAGAAACATCTGCCAGGGATGCGCTCCACAGTGGTACGGAAGGGAAGCCATGTCCGCTTTGCCAGCCTCTGTATCTGCAGTGTCAGGGGTAATTCTTAGGACAAACTGGACACTTAGTGCACTACCAGTTTTCCATTTTTACAGGAAGAAGCTGACTAGGAAAAGTTAAAGAATTCATCCTAAAGTCACTCACTGAACAAGCACAAGAGTCTGGAATGTTTGCAAGCATCTGACTGTAAAACTTAGCTGGAAAGCATGCCAGGCATGCCTGTCCTGAGGCCTGCACACTGGCCCTGTGGCCTGTGACTTCTCTATCCCTCACGCTGGACCCTGGACAAGGGACAAGGCATTCTGAGCATCAGTGTTCTCCTTTGTCACACAGGATGGCAGTGAGGGATAGGTGAGAGTCGTTAATAAAATGCCTACCCCAGCCTATGTCCTCAGGGTGATCCGAGTTCGGCGTTTCTGACTCAGAAGTGCAGTACAGTGCAAGCTTAAGGTAATATTACTTCCTTTGGGCTGGGGATTTAGCTTAGTGGCACACACGCCTGCTTGGCAAGCCCAAAGTTGTAAGTTTGATCCCCGGTTCCCCCCAAAACAAAAATAAAACAAAAAAATTACTTTCTTTTAAAACAATTAATTTTTTTAAGCAAAATGTGCAAATTATAAAGGCTCAAACATAAAAATAAAATTTACAGCAAATAACAGCAATCTTCCAGCATGGCCGTCAAGCAAGGGTGACATGTACAGTTACAAAAATTCTTTATTGCACACCACTTAGGTTGGCAGAAATGAAAACAAACAATTAAGGGCATTAGTTTTTCTGTTTCTGAAGTTCTTTTTGTTTTATCCTACAGTCACTGTTGATTTTCTTTTCTTTCTTTCTTTTTTTTTTTTTGTCTTTTTGAGACAGAGTCTCACTATGCAGTTCAGGCTGGCCTTGAGCTCACTTTGTAGCCCAGGCTGGTCTCTAACTCACAAGGATCCTCCTGCCTCAGCCTCCTGAGGTGTGAGCCACCACGCCTGACTACTGTTGGTTTTCAAAGAGAAATTCCAACCGTTTAGGTCATTAGTTCCTGAATAATAATTTTCTAGTCAGACATATAATGAGAACTTCCAATGAGAAGTTCCAATGAGAACTTCGCAGCCACCTTTGACTAAAGTCAGTATTTCTGAGCTGCTCAGAATTCAGATTACAGACTATTTTTTTTTTTTTTCCTGGTCTTTAAAAAAAGTTTACAAAGGAGTTAGTCAGAGTCATGCTGCTTCTCAGGCCCGGATCTTGGTGTATGGAAGGGGATGAAGCCGTGTGAACTTCATGATGTGTGAGGACACACTCGGGAGAGTTCAGAGTGGTCAGCTGTGCGTGTGAAGGTGGCCCCTGTGGCCGGGGTTGCTGCACTGCTTCTGTAAAGGACTGGCAGAGGCATGAGAAGGGTTTGTGATCAGTGTTTCTCAACTCTCCCGGTGCAGACTGAGCTCAGCCACAGATAGAATGAGTAAGCCCAGACGTATTCCAGTGAAGCTTCACTTTTGAACAAAGGCATTTGGAATTTTGTGAAATTATCATGCAATAAAGTGGTATTCTTTTGATTTTTTTCCTCCCAAACATTTAACAAGGTCAACACCATCCTTAGCATACTTGTGGTACAGAGATAGGCAGCAGGCCCAGTGGCCTGGCAGTCATCTGTCCACCTCGAAGCAAGAGGGGAAGAGGGGAACAGCCTCTTCCTAGAAGCGGGTGCTGAGCTCTTTCCCTGTGTCTCTAACAGGAGAGAAGAGGCGAGGAACAGTGCCTCTGACCCCCTGGGCTTGGGGCATGGAGAGAGGACCACAGACACAGTGACCCTGACTACCACAAGCTCCTTTCTCTAAAACTAGGGCTTACCACAGAGTTTTGGCATTCAATCTGTGCAGAATGGGATTCTTCTCTTCAGCAGTGAATATCTGCATGTGGTGGAGAGGTGAGGAAATCACGGAGCTGTATTAGTTTCCTGTTGCTGCTGTAACAAATTGCACAGACTTGGGCTAGAAACAACAGAGAGTTTTTTTTTTTTGTTGTTTGTTGTTGTTTTTGGTACTGGGGATCGAATTCATGACCTCATGCTTACCAGGTAGGTGCTTATGCTACTGAGCTAAATCCCTGGTCAACAACAGCAAGGTTTTATCCTATGGCTCTGGACTTCCTAAGCCCACTAGTCAGCCGCTGGCCTGAAGTCAGAGTATCTGTAGGCCTGGTTCTTTTGGAGGCTCTAGCAAATTCATTTCCAAGTCTTGCAGCTTCTAGAGGTGCCTGTGTTCCTTGGCTTATGGCCCCATCCTCCATCTTCAGGAGCAATAGTATGGCTGGGCATGGCTGGAGTATACCTGACATCTCTCTACTCTGGGAGGCTGAAGCAGAGAGATTGCAAAGTTTAAGCTCAGGCTGGGCAACTCAGAGTCTTTTCAAGATTTTGTCTCAAAATTTAGAAGGGGGAAGTGCTGGGGGTGTAGCTTAGAGCCGAGGCTTGAGTTCAGTCTCTAGCTATACAAACATACACACATGAAGATGCAATAGTAGTGTGGCATCTAACATCTTTCTCTCTCTTTTTTGATTCTGACCTTCTTGGGTCTGTTTAATGAGGATTCTTCCTAGATCCAGCCCACCTGGATGACCCAGGCTACTTTCTACTTCAGACCATAATCATTTAATCACGTCCACAGAGATCTTGACACCCATCAATTCAGATTCTCTGACAGCAGCTGGGTGTGTGAGAACTTGCTTCTGTTCTGACACTGTGGGGCGGTAGTGGTATCAGATCCCATCAATTACAGGTTCAGGTCAGAAGGCTGCTAACCCGAGGCCCGCTGGAAGTGGAGTGCCCAGGGTGCGCTTCTGCATGGCTGACGAAAGCTGGGGCCATCGGTTGAGTCTCCTGACCCTCCTTAGGTTTGATGAGTCCCTGGAGGTACTCCCAGAGCTAAGGAAGCTGCTATGGCTTACTACAAAGGACGTACCTCACAATGTCTGAGTGGGAGACGGACCCAGGACAGTGTGGCAGCGGGACCGGCCGATGCCCTCTCTGGGTGTGCCCTGCCCCTCTCCTCCACACTCCCTTGTGCAGGCAGACTTGGTTCAATCACTGACCACTGGTAATCGAATTCAACCTTTGTCCCTCTTCCCTCCCCTAAGGGGAGCTCAGGCTAGTCCCCCTTCTGAGCTCTGCCTGAATCACCTCCCTGGCAGGAATTCGGGCAGGATCAGAAGATGCCCCTTTCACTGAGGAAGGTTAAAGGGATTTGGGGTCTCTGTGGCTGTGCCAGGGACCCAAGGTGAAGACCAAATACAGATTTCTTTTTATGCCACACGTCTTTTGCTGTATAGTACATTTTTACAAGTCCAGGGTTTACAATGTGGACTTCTTTGGAGGACCATTCTTTTGCTTACCACAGTCTCTTTGGCCCCTATGTCTGTCACACATGCAAAAATACATTCATCCCACCCCAAGATCCCCCAGAGTCTCAGCCCGGTATAGCATGTGCCTCATTCACCGTGTCCCTAATCTCGTCAGCTCTGGGGTGAGTTAAAACTTCCCACAGTCTCTGTCCACTTGTGTACCTGTGTAACCAGGGAACGAGTGACTGCCCAGGAGTGAGGTGACAGCTGAATAGGCCAGGACAGCAGCGTGGGGTACCCCTTCCCTTTGCCTCCACATCCCCTGGGGGATGCAGTTCCAGCCCCTATGGCAGGGCACGGTTGCTCTCTTCCAGTCTCTAATGGCACG
>PVLA01008426.1:0-88985 GCA_004027455.1 Hydrochoerus hydrochaeris | reverse complement strand
AATTTAACTTCTTCCTTTCCTATCTTTACTCCTTTTATTTCTCTCTCTTGTCTGATTGCCCTGGCTAGTGTTTCCAGAACTATCTTGAAAAGGAGTGGTAAGAGTGGACATCCTTGTCTTGTTCCTGATTTTAAAGTGAAAGCTTTCAGTTTTTGTGCATTTAGTATAATGTTGGCTGTTGGTTTGTCATAGATGGCCTCTATAAGGTTGAGGTAGCTGCTGTGTTTTCTGAGTTTCTGAAGGGTTTTTATCATGAACATGTGTTGGACTTTGTTGAAAGCTTTTTCTGCATCTATTGAGATGACCACATGGTTTTTGTTTTTGGTTCTGTTGATGTGGTGTATTACATTTATTGATTTGCATATGTTAAACCATCCCTGCATTCCTGGAATGAACTCTACTTGGTCATGATGTATAATCTTCTTGATGATTTGCTGCATTCTATTTGCCAGTATTTTGTTGAGAATCTTTGCATCAATGTACATTAGTGAGACTGGCCTGTAGTTCTCTTTTTTGGTTGGATCTTTCTCTGGTTATGGTATCAGAGTAATACTTGCCTCCAGGAATGATTTAGGGAGGATTGCTTTTTTCTCAATTTCATTGAAGAGTTTAAGGAGTACTGGCATCAAATCTTCTCTAAATTTCTTGTAGAATTCAGCTGTGAATCCATCTGGACCTGGGATTTTCTTTGTTGGTAAGTTTTTAATTACATTTTCAATTTCAATAGTTGATATTGGGTTGTTCAAAATTGCTCTATCTTCTTGGTTGAGCTTTGGTAGTACATATGTTTCTAGAAATCTGTCCATTTCCTCTGTGCTTTCCACTCTATGTGAGTAGAGATTTTCAAAGTAAGTATTTGTGATCTTTTGAATTTCCATGGGATCTATAGTAATTTCTCCCTTTTCAGTTCTTATTGCATGAATTTGGATTTTTTCTTTCTTTCTCTTGATAAGGTTCACTAGGGGTTTGTCAATTTTATGTATTCTCTCAAAAAACCAGCTTTTTGATTCACTAATTCTTTGTATTTTTTTTTCATTTCAATTGCATTGATTTCTGCTCTAATCTTTATAATTTTCTCTCTTCTGTGAGCTTTGGGTTTAGCTTGCTCTTCTCTTTCTAGACACTAGAGATGGAGCATTAGGTTGTTTATTTGTGCTCATTCTGTTTTCTTGATATGACAGTTTATTGCTATATATTTCCCTCTTAAGACTGCTTTCATTGCATCCCACACATTACAGTATGTTGTTTCTATATTTTCATTGAGTTGTAGGTATTGTTTTATTTCTTCTTTAATTTCATCTGTAGCCCATTGGTTGTTCAAAAGGCTGTTATTTAATTTCCATGTATTTATGTAGGTTTTATAATTTCTTTAGCCATTAATTTCCAATTTCAGTGCACTATGATCAGATACTATGCATGGCATGATTTCAGTACCTTTGCATTTACTTAGGAATGTTTTATGAGATAATATATGGTCTATTTTGGAGAATGTCCCATGTGCAGCTGAGAAGAATGTGTATTCTGATGTGGTTGGGTGGAACACTCTGTAAACGTCTACTAAGTCTAATTGCTCACAGATATGATTCAGTTCTGTTATTTCTTTGCTGACTTTTTGTCTTGTTGATCTATCTCTTTGTGACAATGGGCTGTTAAGATCTCCTGTTATAATTGTGTTCTTGTGTATTTGGTTTTTCATGTCCATTAGTATCTGTCTTATATAGTTGGGGGCTCCTGTATTTGGTGCATATATATTTATAATTGTTAGTTCTTCCTCTTGAATTTTTCCACTAACAAGTATGTAGTGACCTTCTCTATCTCTTTTAATCATTTTAGGTTTGAAGTTCACATTGTCTGCAAATAGAATAGCTACCCTTGCTTTTTTCTGGGTTCCTGTTGCATGGAATACTGTTTTCCATCCTTTGATTTTTAATGTATGAATTTCGTTTTGGGTCAGATGTTTCTTGTATACAGCATATTGTGGGGTCCTGTTTCTTGATCCATTCTGTCGATCTATTTCTTTTTATAGGTGAATTGAGGCCATTTATATTTATGGATCTCACTGATATTTACTGGCTCAACTGCCATGTTATGTTCCAGTTGTTTCTTTCTGCTTTTCCTCTTATTTAATTGCTTATCCTACCTCGATGTTCCTTTCTGTTGTTGCTTTGGGGGTTGTTGTCATTTTTATCTCTGTCTAGCATGTCCTTCAGTACTCTTTCTACGGTTGGTTTGGTGGATATGAATTTCTTCAATTGTTCTTTGTTATGGAAATATCTTGTTTCTCCATTAAATCTGAATGAAAATTTTGCTGGGTACATCAGTCTGGGTTGAAGATTGTTTTCTTTCAGGGGTTGAAATACCTCACTCCAAGATCTTCTTGACTTGAGGGTTTGTGGTGAAAAGTGTGCCATGGTTCTAATGGGCTTTCCTTGATAGGTGAGTTGTGTCTTTTCTCTGATGGCTTTTAATATTCTGTTTTTATGCTGTATGTCTGAGATCTTAATTATTATGTGTCTGGGTGTGGATTTATGTTGTTTGTAACTGTTTGGTGTTCTATATGCCTCACTTATCTGCATATTCGATTCTTTCCCCATGTTTAGGAAATTTTCTGCTATTATTTCTGTAAATACTTTATGTTTATGTATGTCGTTTGCCTGGACTCTTGTATCTTCGCTAATGCCCATTATTCTTATATTGTTGCTCTTGGCATCATCATGAAGCTTCTGGATTGTCAGTTCATGCTGCTTTATTATTTTTAAAAGTTCTGTCCCTTCCTGATCACTAAATGTGATCCTGTCCTCAAGGTCTGAAATCCTATCCTCAGCTTCCTTTAGGCAGTTTTGCACACTTTCAATAGAATTTTTTGTTTCTTGGATGTCTCTTTGAGTTTGTTTCATGAATTCTGCTTGTTTTCTATATTGTTCATTCAAAGTTTCAATCAGTGTCCCATGCTTATGTACTTTTTTCTTTAGTTCTTGTTTAGCTGCATTCAACAACTCCTTTACTAAAGTTTTTATTTCTATCTTTACATGGGAGACTACTTCTAATTTGATTTCCTCTATAGTCTGATGCAGTTGTTTTTTTATTTCACTCGCTATCTTTTCCAAGATTCCTGGTGTGTTACTTTTGGGGTCCTCTATTTCAATGTCTCCTATACTTGCTTCTGGTGAACTATATGTTTGAGACTGCATTTTGCTTTTTTGTTTTGTCATTTTCACTCTGCCTTGTGTTTTCTATGTGTAGGAGGGGATCACATACACTCTTTTCAGACACACCAAAGTCTTACAGTTAGTTGGAAGGGGTTTTTACTACTGGTCCTATTTATCCCCTGTTCACCTCTAATTTAGGGGTATACTCACCACATTGATACAGTCAATCTGGTGTAGTCCAAAGTTCACCACCTAGGAGCTAAGTTCCAAATTTTGTCACACTAACTGGATAGCACTGAGATCTTCTGATGTTCCAGGTGGGAGGGCGGGCCCATCTGTAGCAGTCCAGGGCAGTTTTCAGTCTTGGGCGGGCCTCCTAGATGTTCCCGGTGGCATGGCAGGCCCACGGGGGGGGGGGTTCCCTACCCCTGAGGCGGGCTTGCACTGAGTGTCAGGTGGCAGGGCAGGCCCTTCGTGGAGCTTCCTGGCAGCCTACCCCTTATGCAGGCTTCGGCTAAGTTCCCGGAGGCAAGGCAGGCCCACGGTGGAGGTTCTGGGCAGCCTATGCCTGATACAGGTTTCTGTTAAGTTCCCGGAGGCAGGGTGGGCCCACGGTGGAGGTTCTGGGCAGCCTACCCATGATGCAGGCTTCAGCTCGGTGGGTTGATTCTTAGCCCGCTTGCCAGTAGGCTCATGGAAGCCGCTGAGTGATTATTCTCCTGCCTCATGCCAGGGGTGCTTACCAAGAGGGTGGGCAAATTGCCTTTCTGTGCTGCACCTTGAGTCCCTCCATGGCCGGAGCTCTGAGGCTGCTGGTTCTCCTCCCGGCTCAGACCAGGGGGCCTACTGGGAGGGCGGGCAGACTGCCTTTGTGTGCTGCACCCTGAGTTCCTTCATGGTCAGATCTCTGGAGCTGCTGGTTCTCCTCCCTGCTCAGGCATAGGCGGCTTACCCAGAGGACGGGCAAATTGCCTTTCTGGGCTGCACCTTGAGTCCCTCCATGGCCGGAGCTCTGAGGCTGCTGGTTCTCCTCCTGGCTCAGAACAGGGGCCCCTACTGGGAGGGCGGGCAGCCTGCCTTTGTGTGCTGTGCTGTGAGTCCCGCCATGGTCAGAGCTCTGGGCCCAATTCTTTAAGAATGAAAAGAGGGCATGTAGGAATGTTAGACCCCAAATCTTGGATCCAAAATGGCAATAATAAAGCCTCCCTCTGGACTGTGGTAGAGTTCGGTCAGAGGAAACCATCTAAAACAGGAAGTTTAAATAATATCCATAATCTCATAACATAATGCCCAGATGTACAGATTTGAACACAAAACTACTCTTTATAGGAAAGGCCAGAAAGATGGTGAACTGAGTGGAAAAAAAATCAATATGTGCACACCCAATTGTTCTATACCACTGTGATTCTTCAGGTGGCAGGTCATGGAACAATACGACTTCAAAAAGAGTCAGGCAAGGCTCTTGGTTACATATCCTGACTAGAGAAGTCTGAAACACAGAGGGACACACAGAGGGCTTTACCCAGGGTCAAGGTAACTGCAGGCTAGGACACATATACAGCAGGAAGGCAGGTGGAGTTAGTCAGCTGGCCCTCGAATCCCAGCCAAGTGGCTGTTTGGAATAGCATCACAGGCACCAGGGCACAGAGGCTGTTCCTAGGTCCTGGAGAATGAAAACCAAAGTAGGAAACAAGTGGAGAGGGAATTTGGGGTGTATGTTTAGCAGTCCTGTGCAGAAGGGGCCTGTAGGGAACTGTTCAGATAGTTGAAGTGGGGTTTAATAAAATGTCCTCAAAGAGAACTGAGAGATTTCAGCTATGACATCAGAACTGGGCAAGAGGGCACTTGCCAGAGACAAGAGGGGCAGACACAGGATGCAATGGTGTCCTAGTTCTGGGGTACTCTTGCAGATGTGCTGAGAACCTAATCACTTGTCACTAAGTGCCAGAGAAAAAAGGAAATTATTTAACCTGCATAAGGATTTCAGTGAAATTTGCTTTGAGTGTGAGTCATACAACCACAGCACTGGCACCAAAGAGCTCACCTCTGTCCTCCTTAGTTCCCGAACTGCTGGGAACATGATACTGCTGATAATTGGGCTGCTGTTGCTTAGCACTGTGTGTCCAAAGAACCATTCACAGCTGCCGAATGCATCCTCTCATGGGGAAGAGATGAATGTGTTATTATCTTATAAGGTATGCAATTTGCTTGCAAATAATTTTCAAAATAAGTGGAAAGTGCACAATTGTTTGAAAATGATTCTAAACCTTCCTTAAAAGATTGCCCGTGAAGCTTTCATCTCCGTAAAGGAAGATTAGAAGAGGAAATGATGTCTAAGTCAGGATGCATGTAATTCAGAACAGACACTTTTAGCCACTATTTGTATTCTATCAAACAATTTCTCACTGTTTCTAGGCTACATTTTCTCCCTGAGAAAATAAAAAATAAAATACCTATTGATAGTCGTGGAATTGGTAGGTGTCAGACATTAAAGTGAGAAGTGCTTTTAGACAGTGGATAATTTGTAGATGTCTTTAAGAAAATGCATGGCTCTAACTACCATTTATACTATTGTTATCACAGTTACAGGGAAGTCATAAGAAAAGAGAACATAAACCGATGAATTTGGTTTAGTTGAAAAATTGTAGGAAAGATCTCTGAAATCAAGCAAATGCCAATGTTAACAACATTAGCTTTTCAAAGATTCCTTTTAAAACACAAACAATGCCAGGAATGGTAAGAGAAAATGATACTGTCTGTCTATTACTCCTGGGTGCGAACCATGTTATAATGCTTTTCATTGATTTACTTGAAATAACTGTTTAGTATGCATGCTCTACTTCAAAAAGTGTCATGGAGGGGAATAGATAGATACACAGCCTGACAGACTGTAGATCTCTTCTTCTAGGATTATACACAAACAATTATAATTCAAAGAGGAAAATTACAAGAGGACATTTCAAAAAAGAAAAAAAATACAAACTAATTTTTTACATAAGAAACTCTACATGCACACATATATAATACATACATAAATGCACATATATATCATGTACATGATATCAGCAGTAAATTAAAAATGGTAATGATAATCAAGTCACTTTCACTTCAGAAATGAAAATATGGTTTGCATTAGAAAAATCTGTATAACTTACTGCATAATTAAAAAAATGGGACCCAACAGACTCATGTTTTGTGTAGGGAAAATTAAATGAGTTCATAAAAATTCATAAATTATGTTGATAAAACTGTTTTCAAAAAGTGCACATTATAACTGCTCTCTCCTAGGTGGGCTGCATACACTGATTTCCTTCTGAAGAATATTGTAGGACAAAGGAAGAAAAGAATTGGGGAAAAGAACTTGACAAATGTGACTACTCAGATGACTAAGGGTGCTTAGCTACTGAAGAGTACAGCCTGGCCCAAAACCCACATGGGATTTTCAGGCCAAACCAAGGCAAGTGCAGGGTTTACCTGCAGCCTGGTAGCAGCTGCTCCCAGACTCCTGCACAGCTGGTGTAGTGCGGTCCATGAGGGGAGCTGCATGGAGGACTTGGACTCCTTCACCGTCTTCTTACATGTTCTGCTCTCTTCATCCAGAGGCCTCTGTGTGGAGGCTTCCTTGTTAGAGAATCTTGAACACATATTTTCTGCTCTGACCCAGTAGATTCCCACTCCTGTCCCTTCCCCATTACCTTCTACCCAGCCTGGAATCTGTAAGATACAATAACACTTTGTCTGGAGTCCCAGACAGGAAGCTGCCCCACACCTGCAACTTCCAGGACGCAGTCAAGGAGGCCCACGGCTGTCAGAATTTATGCTTCTTCTTTTCCAGACCCAGTCCACCCTCCCCCCCTCAAATTTCCTAAGGATACTGGAAGTCTATAAATTAGTTTTGTTGGGACAGCAAAGTATGAAAACCTGATCTTAAAGGGACAGTTCAAGAGAATTAAAAGAATGCTCAGATCATCTCACTTAAAAAAAAATTAAAAAGGAGCTCATACCTGTCATCTGTAAAGTGGGTCATTATCCTCCGACAGGATGGGTCATTCTTTTTTTTTTTTTTTTTTGGTCTCATATGCTAAGACCAAGATGGAATTTCCTGAAGACTCACAAACTCATCAACTCTGCAGACTCCTCAAAGAAAACATAAATGTTCCCAGTTTCAGGCAGTTATGCATTTCTCTCCAAGAAGAACTGAACTCTTTTTACTCTGAGTGCATGGATTAAAATTCTGCCTAATAAATTCCTTATCTTGCTGCTGCATCCTGAAAATTCTTTTTTTGTGATGGAAGTCAGAGTATTTGCAATCTGCCCATGAGTGAAGTGGACCCAGATTCCTCATCTCCCTGTCAGGATTTCTTAGGAGCCTATCGGTAACAGGAGCCAATAAGATGTTACAACTTTTTAAAAGGAAACTCTGAAGATATGCAGAAAAAGAAAGTTTAATTTGGTAATAGAAGTAAAAATGATAATATGGACCAGAGGACAATGCAAAGGACCATCTGGAACCACCTTTTTACTGAGAAGAAATCTATTGTACTTGGGCAAAATTAAGACACATTTCTATGAATTAGGCTCATTTGCATGATTATCATTTAACTGCTTTTTTACAGTTTTTAATTGTGGCCAAATGCACATAGGAGATATAAAATTTATCCTCTTAACCACTTCAGGCGTACAGTTCAGTGGCATTAATTATGTTTAAATTGCTGTGAAACTAATCTCCAAAACTTTTTCATCTTCCAAAGTGAAACTTTGAACCCATCAAACAAATCCTCATTTTCTTTTTCCTCCAGCTTCTAGTGTATGATCTTGACTGTTCTTGATGCCCCCATGAGAGTGAAAGTAAAGCAGAATTTTATTTTCAAGACTGGTTTACTGTAATTTGCATCCAGAATTTGTCCATCTTGTACCTTGTGTCAAAATTGTCTTCCTTTTGTAGGTGGAATAGCATTCTATGGTAGGAAATATCCAATTTCTGAATTCCTACTTTTACTTCTCAGCTACTGTGAATAAAATTCCTATGAACATGTGTGCACAAATACTTCCTTGACATATTGCTTTCAATTCTTTGAAATACTGTGTGTAGTGAGGAGTAGAGTAACTGGCTCACATGGTCATTCTACTTTCCAGTTTTGGGGACAGCTAACAATAATTAATTTTTCTTTGCCATTCTTGGAAATATAAAATAAGTAATGAAAAATATAAGTAGAAATGTCTTACAGAATTAAATAACTGAGCTAAATCCCACCTATGGTCCAGTAAAAGGATACCAGACATCATGTTTCTGCATTTCATAGTATTTCTCATATTTTATTGGCAATAGTTATTTCTATTTCTTTGCATCATTCTCAGAAATGTATCCCTGGTTTATCTATGACAAATACCATGGCAAGAGAAAAGAAAATGATAGGCTACAAGGAAAAATGGGAAAGAAAGTAATATGGAAAGAAAGGCAGGAAAAAGGGAGAGGATTTAATAAATGAAGGAAAAAGAAAATGTGGCATATGTCACATCTATAACCCTAGCATCCAGGAGGCAGAGGAAGGAGGACCTTAGGGAGTTCAAAGCCAGCTGGGGTTTTGTACTGAGTTCAAAGCCAGACTGAACTATACTGTTAGACCCCTGCCTCGATAGATAGATAGATAGATAGATAGATAGATAGATAGATAGATAGATATGGTCTTCCCTGAAGTCCTAGTAACATATATAAATCATAGCTCCCTTATGTCTCCTGAGGATTTTTTTCTGCTTGTTAGGATAAACTAATTTATTATTGCTCACCCTTTACATTTTATTGCTAAACTATTATTAATGCTATTGCTTGTTTTAAAGATAACTTCAAAATACAGATGCAGCTCTATTAATAAACAAGTTAAGTAATTAGGCAGAAATACCCAGGAAAGTGAGTGACTGGATTAGTACTAGGTGCTTTGGAGGAAGTAATTCCAGCCTAATCCTAGCCCTTCTGTGTGTTCCCCTGGAAGGTATGAGAGTGTGCTTTCTCATTGAGTTACCCTTTCATTTTCTTTGAATAGGTTTCTCAGAGAAGAGCATAAAATATCTTCTTTCTGGCAGTAGATTTCATTTTTCCTCCTTTTCTTGTTGAAAAAGTCAGGCTTTCTTTGCAGTATCTCTGAGTATAAAAATGACAACTCTAGTTTAGAATTTTGGCACAGTTATGTCATGTGAATTCCAGAAAAAAGTGAAGTTCAAAGGAAAATCAATGATTAAATATTTTTTTTAACCTATGAATTCCCTTTTATTGAATATCATTACGAAGTTTAATTTCCTGGCAAATAAATCTATTCGTCTTCTGTCCTTAGTGAAGGAAGTGCTTAATACAGTAACCCTGAAGACTCCTGATGAATATGCTCAGATCCGAGCTGCAGGATCAGGACTCTGAGGCAGACATCAGAGCCAAGCTAATTCTGTTTCCATCCCTAAGGGTTCAGTCCTCCAGGTCCTAAGGCTCCACTTAGCCTCATCAAATTTTAGGGAGGGGTTTCTCAATCTAGGCCCCAAGCTCTTTTCTCAGACTTTTATTTAGAAAATGGGTCTCAGCAAACTCTGCTCCTTTGAGATGTAAAACTTGTAAGGTCTTGCTAGTTTGCAGCCCAAGTGCCTGGAATTACCCTTTTAAAATGGAAATAGAGTCCGTGTCTCCAACCCCAGGAGAGGGTAGAAGCCTGAAGTGGATCAACAGTAGCAAACTAAGAAGGGTTAAGACCTAATGACTGGGACCAAGAGGTCTCTAACTCCCCCAGTACTTTTCAGATCTCTCAGCCAGTACTGGGCAGCTCTCACCTTTGGTTTCAGTGGAGTTGAGTTCTCTTTCCTGCATTTCAATGCTCTTAAATAGTTTCTTTTGTTTAACTCAGTGCAATTTTTCCTTGGCGCTGTTCTTTCAAATTTGGGTTCATGTAGATGTCTTTTTATTTACTTTTGAACTTTATTTTTGGTGTAGGGGTTGAACTTGGAGCTACATCCCCACTTTCTCTTTTTGGGGGTTAGGGAGTGGGGACAGGTTCTCTCAAGTTGCTAACTTGCCCATGCTGGGCTGGAACTTGAGATCTTCCTGCCTCAGACTCTCAGTATATCTTAATTTTAATGACCAAAAACTCAACCATATTCCAAAACCAAAAATCCTTCATGGTTCTTTCCAATGGCATTGGATTCATAGTGGTCATGGGGACCCAATGACCTTGTGATATTTCTCAGTTGTTTTTGATGGATAGAGTACATTCATGGAGGTTGCTCCTTTACAATCATTGATGAAGAAAATTGTCAAATGAGTGGTAGGGAGAAAAAAAAGCATCTACTCTACACTGGTCATTCACAGAGCTTCTCCAGTCTTCACAATCACCTCACCACTTTGCAGTCCCCACTTTGCAGATAAAGAAGCTGAGTTGACAAATGGGAAATAAGTGACAGTCAGATTTTTCATTCAACTTGGCTGACCCGACACTTGAACTCTTTTTCTTTCTTCCACGATGCCATCTAATACTCGTATTCCTCTCAGTCCTTTGAATGTGTCCATCTTCAGTAAGTATTTTGGGAGTAGGAGATCATCAGGCTCATAAAGGAGAAAACACTTCCAGAGGAGAAAAATGTCATGATATTCAAATCTTTATGTATTTAGTAAACATAAACAGACTAGGGATATTTTTCTCCCAAATGTTTGTGAAATGAAGTAGACGTGTAGAGAGGAAACAGGCCTGACATTAGGAGCAGTATCATATTCAGATCCTGCAAATAAAGAAAATCTCTCCTATGTGGTCCATGATACCAGCAAGTGGTCGTTTGATATTTCTGGGGGAAAGACACCTGAAATATGACCGTCCTCCCTCATTAGAGATACAAGTGAGGATCACAGAACAAATCACAAGGTGGTCTCATTACTAGTTCTGGACAGCACTGACTAACTGGGTCAGACCTTTACTGAAGAGCTAGCAGTCATGAAGAGTAACTTTGTGTTTGTTAGAGTGCCATTAAGGACTTTGGAAATTGGACCTAGGAAGATGTTCTTATGGAGCTGTGTGCTCAGCAGAACAAAAAAATGAAGCACAGTTTAGACTGAGCTTGGTGCAGAGCTGCAACCATCCATATCCTGTCTATGAAATTACCCTTCTGCCTGTTCTGTGGAGATGACCTTCTCACTAAGTTCTGGAATGGAAGCTAAGATTTTTGGTGCTTTTGTTTTGTTTGGGGTTACTGTATTTATTTACTTATTTATCAACAGTATTGGAGACTGAGCCTAGAACCTTTGCACTGAGCTATGTTCTCAGCCTCTTTATTTTTTATTTTGAGATACAGTCTCAGAAACTCACTAAATTACCTAGGCTGGACTTGAAGTGATTCTTTTGCATCAGCCTATCAAAGTGCTGGGATTATAGGCATGTGCCACCATGTCCAGCAGGCTTTTGGTTGCTTTAAATTGACACAAGGTGAGTGCATAACCCCTGGAGTTCCAATCAAAGCAAACTTTCTTCTCATTGTAATGTAGACGCTAACACTTACTGCAAAGATATAGACTGAGAATTCCTACAGCCTCACCACGCAAGGTGAGCTCACTGGGGCGATCCCTTCTGGGGCTAGTGAATGAAGACTGAGTCCCCCCTCATCAGGCAGATTCTGATATTAGGTCTACTTCTCTCCTTGCTATTTACATTAGACATCAACTTCACTTTCATTAAGGGAGTGTGATCTGGTCTCTCCTCTTTGTATCTTAAAAGCTGTTTAAAGCATCCTGGCACCATTTAAAAAGAAAAGTCAGTCTATAAGGATAAGAAGTGGGACTCTTAACAGAAGAATCAGTGTGAGTGGAGAGGAGTGCCTGCAGGGCTGGGTCAGTCACCTTCATGCCTTTGTGTCTGTGCTCCCAGAAGCAGATGGCCATGACTGTGTGGAGGGACTCTCTCTGGAACACTGTACGATCAAAAATGAGCCCCTATCTCGCTGCAGACGGGAACACCAGAGATGTGGCCCAGAAATGTGTAGGTAGTAGAATCAGCATGAGCCTGCTGGTGGTGTGGAACCCACAGAACTTAGTGGGCTCACAGTACTGTAGGATTCGGTTTCCTGAGGCCAGGAAAGCAGCAGCAGAGCAGTGAACTCAGACAAGGGTGGCCCTGGTCCCGAACCTCACGAAGGCAGCACAGTATACACACACACACACACACACACACACGAGTCAGAGGAAAACGTCCATCTTATAAAGACCATAAGAAGTTTGGCCTGTAGAGTTTTAAGCTCTTTTGGACTCTCGAAAGTATTTGCAAGGGAAATGCTAGGAAGGATTGAATTCAGCATTAATCCAGTGGTGAGGTGTGCATTTACCAGCTCATGAGATCAGGATAATTGGGATGTAATTTCTCAAGGTCGCAGGCTACTCTGTGGTTGCCTTTCTTGCAAGTTCAATGACTTCAGTTTCTGGTTAGTAAGATACTAAGCTTTCAGTTGTAAAATCTTTGAAAGATGCAGCCAGTAAATGAAGCAAAAGATAGACAGGCCTGGTGGTGCACGCCTGCGATCCCAGCATGCTGGGAGCTAAGGCAGGAGTATCACACATTGGAACACATAGGCCACTTAGTGAGACCTTGTCTCCAAATACAAATAGACACCGACTAGAGATACAGCTTAATATAAAGGGTTTGATTTCAATCATAGGGACTTAAAAAAATAAACTACCAATGGATTAGTCATTTTTACTGCCAACTGAAACAAGGAAAAACAAAACAGCCTAGTAATCAGGTAATCTCAGTTATGCCTGCATCTGATAGATACAGAATTGTAGATCCCTTCATTTCATCTTGTTAATTTTTAAAATTAAAATCTTAAAAAAGCATTGTTATGAGATCTTTTCTATAAATAACAGGAAAAATAACTTCATGCAGTAGCTAATCTATCATTCCATACTGTATCAAACTTTGAGAAATGTCTTTGCTAGAGATGCTGATTTGGCAAGGAAGGGGGAAAAATACACTCAGTCAAGCATGCGAAATGTGATTTTTGCATAATTCCCAATCAGCAGGTACTGCTAAAAATCTTTCTGCTCTGATAAATGGTTCCTTCTTTCAGACTAAAATGTACAGTTTTCCAACTGGAAGGGACTGAGACACGTTCTAGAGCAATTTTCTCTTGTATCACAGGCTTATTTATTAAGTTAGATTTAGGTACTATTTGGGCCCAGGTAGTTTGTGAATAGTTTTGAGACCATCTCTGTCTTTGTTCGATTTTATCACTATATAAATTTTTTCTTCCCCACATACCAATTTTCTCCATATATCTAATGTCAGATCAGTTCATTTTAACTAGAGTGCAGTGAAAATGTTATAAAGTCCAATTTTAATAAAAAAGTCTATTATATGTGCATTTTACATATTAAGGCAAACTGTAATTGGGGCTATATATTTCAATCCTTCAAAATATGTGAAAATGATGTTACATGATTTTTGTCTTTGTCAAAATACTAACAGTAACATTACAAACTGTTCTCTGTTCAGTGTAGTACAGATGATAGCATAATAAATATTAAAACTAATTAAAGATATTTACTAGGTATTCATTTTTACTACACATGGTTTATTTTCAAAAGCAATATTGAAAACTTGAACATGCTCACTGTTTAATATACAGATATTAATTTTACCCTTGTAACCTTAGGTGAGGATTTCACTCCTCTTTTCTTTAATGAAAATGAGGAACTTACTAATTTGTTAAGTTCTTCAAAATGACAAACTCTGAATAAAGCAATCATTTGCCTTTAGGATCTGTCTTCAATGTAGAAATTGTGAAAATTCAGAAATAAATTGTTCTTCATTCTTTTGGGTCAGAGTTCTTTGAAATATGCTTACCCAAGGGCAAATGTTATCAAAAATTCTGTTGGAAGTAAGTTTGGTTACTAAATATGCTAGAGAAACTGTGTTGACTCATACACTCGATAAGGGAAGAGATCATGATATTATAGAGAGCTAAATTACTTAGAAATCTTGTAGACAGAGAGACAGGGCTGGACCCTCTAAAGGCCAGTGCAGAAGAAAACCATGGCTAGAGGCACATTTACTGCAGGCCAGGTTTCACTACTGCCATGTATTTTCCCTAGGGATAAACAGTAGTGATTGATATTCTAAATAGACATTAAGCACCTTGGGGTAGAGGACCAAAACTTCCTTAACTCACCCCTTTCAAGAAAGTCCTTGTCATTCCAACTGTACCTGCTCTATGACTTGCTTCTCAAATTTGTCCCCACTTAATCAATGTTACGTAAACGACTGCATTTGTTGTAATCTTATTGCTTCTCCATACTTTTGTCCCACCCTTGCAAGCATCCTGTGATTTTCCACTGGACCAATATTACCTAAACTAGTACACTTGTAATCTTATTAACTGACAACAGTTTTGTCCTACCTTGAACCTGCCTTGCCTCCTGGCTTTGCTTGAGAAGCAAGGTTAGTGGGTAACCCACCTTGCAGGCCCCCTTAGACAGAAGGGTTCTTTCTTTCAACAAATTCTTCCTACTCTTAACCTCTGTTGTCCTTAGAATCAGTTCCTTGTTTTAGAGAACACAAACATGGCATTTCGAACACCTAGGTTGGGGGTAATAATATTTACCTTATATTACTTGGATTATTTGACTGTTGTATACCATACAACCTGCATCAATAAGAAATAGATAACACAATTATTACCACATTAAGGGTTTGGTTTAAGTTGTAGGGAAAAATCCTCTGTTTATCTTTCCTTAAACCAGTTTTATTTCCCCAAGTGTATCTGACCCTGAAAATCTTGCTTCTCAAGTCATCTATATTAAAAATACGTAAAAAGCAGAAAAACAAAAGTCTTCCACAGAACAATCTCCATAAAAGTATCTCTTAGATAACACAGACATTCTTTGTTTAACCACCTACCTATTTAACAACTGTTCAAACTTATGACTGAGGCACTGTTTGGACTCATTACCCACCCCTTGGATTTATGACCCATCTTTTCGGTTTTTTCTGGTGTGCAGTTCTGAATAGCTTGTTTATAGAGCCCCAGTGTATTTTTGGTAGCATATACCTTGTTTATACAGCAGTATAATTTATGCTGATTGCACTCTACAGTACAGTAGTGTAGCTTTATGTTCTTTGTTACATTGCCACACTGCATGCGAGAATCATGCAAATAAAAGCAAGGCCATTGAGCTGGAGTTTCCTTTGACCATTTCTTTGTTCTGAATATTGTAATATACATACTATGTGCAATTCCTCATTTAGCAAAGAACTCACTTACTGACCTAGCAGCCGGAATTGAAGTCGGTCTTTAAATGAGGATTCTCTGTATTTATACTGAAATTATTTAGACATTGAAAAGTTGAACAAAAGAAAATTTTGTATTATTTGAAAGTTACTGTAAAGATGTTGGTCACACCAAGAGGACTTCTCTCTTTTGCTCATTCGATCAAGGATAAATGGTTTCACAGTATGAACTCATGCTCCAGATCCCCACTTATAACCACAAAACTAAGCCAAATGACATTTTCTAAATTAAAAAGAAGGCTCTTGAAAATGCAAGATTCCTGTTCTAAGATCACTTTAGATTGCAGCACAGTTTTACTTCCAGAGGTATCAGATGAGTCTGAACCTCACACATCATTTTATTATTTTTATTGCAGCCTTAATTACATTATACACTAGAAAGTTTGTGCAGAAAAATAACACTTCACACCAAAGCTTTCAGGTACAAGCATAATCCTCGGCATGACTTCATCCCAGCCCTATCTGCCGTGGTCAAGGTAAGTTAAGACATCCAGAAGAGAGTGTACGAATAATAAGTTCACCAAATAATGTTTTTCCCTCTTGGTTTTTTAATTGAACTCTGACATTGAAGTGAATGACAGTTTCTAGATTGTTTGTCGTCTTCTTTAAATTCATTTATCTACCTTTTAGTGCTAAGAAAACACTTTATATGTTATAATAGTTCAAATGACTAATAGACCACGTTAATACATTATATTTATCCAACATGGAAAGTATAAATTTGTTTTCAAAACAATTCAGGCCATGTAAATTTTAGAATCTATAAGCTAATAATTAAATTTTTTCTTTTGAGAAAAGGAAATTTTCCAACATTGGCACAAAAATGTTTTACATATATATATATATATATATATATATATATATATATATATATATATATATAAATCCCTCTGCATTTTTACCTTTTTAGTTTCTGTTTTCTTTGTTTTTAATGTATGGTTATTTTCCTCATTATGAGATGACAATAATTCACCCTTGCCAGAATTATTATATCATTCCAATAGAATGTTTACATTGTCTTTGTTTTATCAGTTTTACATTTGGATCCTAATTGTGTGATTGCACTAAATGCAATTCATTGTTTCTGAGATAATTCTGGATCCTAAATTGTGTTTGAAACTGCCACCATCAATGCAAAGAAATGATGGTAAGAATTAAAGTTTGGTCTGTGGAGATCATAGTAGAAATACATTCTGAGTAAATCACCCTGGGGGGCTGCACATGTGCATATTGAAACTGCAGGACCCCAGGCCCTGTGCTGCAATGAGCAAGGACAGCGGGCAGGCAGGGCTGGAAATGGACTCCATGGGGGCACTGGCAACCCTACCTGTGATGCCAGCTGTCTCTTCCAGGTGCCTGGCCGCCCCTCTGCCCTGCAGGCACGTAGTGTGATAACTATAGACATGGCTGCATTTATAGAAGTGGCAGATAAAAAGAAACAGACATAAATTAGATGTGACTTGGAATAAAATGCTCTGAAAATATTGCCGAGAGTCAGAAAAAGGGTGATGAAAAGAATTTGCTATTGGATTTTTAAAATAAATATCAACAAAATATATGAGGGGTCTGGGGCGCATATAGCTCAGCAGCATGGCACCTCTCTGGCAAGCACAAGGTGCTGAGTTTGAGTCCTGGTTCTCCCTCCATCCAAAAATAAAAAAGAAAAAAGAAATTGTAAAAAACTTCATAAGTATGTTTTCCTGAATGTAATAAAGAATGGGATGCAGCCCTAATGACAATTACTTATTTGGATTGCTACATTTAAAAAGCAGCATTTCCACTGCATCTGAATGAGACCAACATCATTATGAGGTTGTGACTAGAAGCTCCTGGCTTTCCCTCATCCTGAAGAATTTAATATGCTAATAACAGGAAACACTGCCCTATGCCTTTGACAGCCTTGATCATATTCTGTGTCCAGAGCTGGCAATATCTAGAAAACACTAAAGTGAGCTTAGTGGGTGTGTAAATAAATGAAGTGCTCTCTCTTCCAGGAGGGTTAGTTGGCACAGCCTGGGAGACTTGTGCTAAAGTGTGACAGATAACACAGGAGCAGTGAACTTGCTGGGAAGGCAGAGGAGAAGTGGGGAATCAGGGATGTTGTTCTGCTAAAGGGGACACACTTGGATAGGAACTAAGAATTCTGTGCTGTTATTCCTTTTAATTATTATCATTATCATTTTTATACTTCCACAGTCAGCACATAGTAAATTATCATAACTATTTTGACTAACCTCATTTTAATCTCCAGGTTATAGAGAAGAGTTTGGCAGGTGTCATTTAAGTTCTCTAGTTAATGTTCTTTGTATGTACTGCTAAATGCACGTAAATACCCAAATGTGCTCCTTTTGAAACAGTGAGCTCCTTTGATAGGCTTGGACTGATTTTGTTTGTGTCATGGAGGATGCCCCAAGAAAGGACACATGGGCCTTCTTTCTTTGTAATGGCCAAATTCTTTCCCACAGAATGTGTAGCTTGGTCATATAATCAGTCTGTCAGAGAGGGAAATTTGGGTGAATTTCAATTTAAAAAAAAAAACAGAGCTGCATTGAACTTCTTAAACCTAAACCTTTGAGTTCTAATGTGTAAATGTGTGTGTGTATGTGTGTGTGTGTGTTTCATGTCTGACACATACTGTTGTTGGAGACCACTATGAAGCAGCTCTGAGCAGGGTTTAAAATTTACTAATTGGCTTTTTATGTTTATCTGTGAGTCAGTTCTTGGCCTTGGCCCCTTGCCTGGTGACAGGAGCTGATTGATAGTAAGTGAACCTCTATGAATCACTGGTCCTGGCTGAGGCCTGTAGTGGCCTGTGAGGCCAGAGATACCTCAAAGGGCAAAACAAGGCCACAGCTGTGGACACCTGACTCAAGCATCAATTAACTAGAGACTTCAGCTAGAGCAATTACTTTTACTGTCTCACTGTTAACACGTCATCATGAAGATAAGATAGTTTTCCTAAACTGACATGATTTATTACTTGGAGAAGTCCTTGAAGTGATTCCCAAGGTCCTGCTCATTGCCTGCACATTCCTCAGTTTCCCCACCCTTTGTTGTTGGACCTAATAAAAATGGGCAGTCCGGAGAAGTCTCTGTCTTAGGCCTCAGAGTCTTGAACTCAGCTAAAGGGTTTTGATCCTCCTGAAGTCCTAAATTTTACCACTTGTCTATTTTATTTAAGCCTTTGTCATACACTCATTTGGGCAATTGGGGATCTGGGTCAGGACCCTATATATTATTGTTCTAATCAGTACTCAAAATATTTTCCAAATTTATAATACTGGCAGCATCTGGGGCCCTAGCTATCTTCTCATATCCATACAGGCAATGGACATTTTCAACCTCTAGACTGTTCACAGGTGATTCTGCAAATCTTTTGACATTTCCTAATCTTACATAACCATAAGAGCTCAAATGCAAGTACACATAGAAATTAGACAAATAAAATTAACTTTTAAATCACAGAGGCAAAAAGCTTGGAAAATTGGAAAGGAAATGCTTTGACTATATTAGATATTAAAATTTAAAATTTTTGGAAAATATGTTGTTGGGCGAATGAAACTGTGACCTGAGAACCACAGTCTTGGTCTTGTTCTAAGGAAAGATGTCATCTATGGGGGACAGTGTGGCACTGGCTCCTGTTGTCCCCAGGTGCACCCAGTCTCTGTCCTCCTCACAAACTCAAAGTCAATTCTTATCAATATGTAGGCTCTGAGGTTAGTGGCGCTGCCCTATTTTAAGGACAGAAATGCAAGAAAATCACTTTCTATTACCTTAGTATGGGATGGGATATTTCATATTCTGTAGACAAGTCATTTATCACTGTTAGAGTCAGAATGATAAAAGATAGAGCATTTATAGGAAATTTGACAGGTTTTCTGCTATTTTCATGCAAAATATGTGTTTCACTCCAACATGTCAGCATTTAAAAACCACCATCAATTATCTCTCAAGTGAAACCATGAATTTTAGGCTTTCATCTCATTTCCCTCTTCCTCTCGGTTCTTTTTATCTGACACACTGCAGAAATTTGTATAACTGGAAATTGCACATAAAAATGACTTTTGGTTTTTTCTGGGTGGATATTGAAAGATCTATTTTTTGTGGAACTGCTTTTCCCATCAAGTGCACTGCTATTAAACTGAATCATAAGCCAGCGTTTTAGCGATTATCTTGTTCTAAACAGAGTTCATTGTTTTCTAGACTGACACACACAATTCTCCCTTTGTCTTTACTGTACCCAGAAGGACTATAGATGGCGTTACATCTCATATCTGCAATGTGCAGGAAAGAGCGAGGGCATATTATGAATGTTATTTGCAGATCATTCTGGTTGCTCTGGAAGGCCAACTTTAATATCTGGGAAGTGCAGAGTTGATGAGGCTATGAACACCGTGGTATTTTTTGTCAGCAAAAGAGAACTGTTAATTTTCTAGAATAGCATTCTCAGGGCTGCTCACTGCTCCAGTTTACCTGGGTTTGCATCATACGAGTACAAGAGCAAAAATTGTTGTAGGATGACTTTGATGACTCAAGACAAAGTCAGCACTGGCCAAGTGTTGAAGAAAGCCAAGGTGGGCTGTAGGTGGAAAGCGTGACCTGGAAAGTGTGCGTGGAGCTTAGGGCAAGATCTAACTGTTTGAGGCATGACACTGGAGTCCTGATGGTGTGAATTCACTGGACAGTTCCTATGACTTCACTTTGCCCTGGCTTTGTCGTGGACCTGTGATTAGCCAATTACTCTCACCCACTAGACAGGTGCCTCCTTTTTCTCTTGATTTTTGATATCCCATGATCTCCTCAAATTGCATCAAATGGGTGGCTTATCCCAATAAAGCAGACCTTTCTCTACCAAAAAAGTGGGAATAACTGCCATACACTTAGCCCAGCATTCATTTTGGGGAGCAAGTATCTTTACTACTTCCTTTCTTCACTAGGTATTCTAAGTGCTGTCTGTTAGCTCACACCTATCCATCCTTCCTCTCAGCTGGATTGACAATGCCGAGATCCTCATTTCCCAGAGCTTCATGGCACTCCCTGAGTTACAAGAGCTTCCTCAGTACTACTCTCTTTCTCCGCTGCTATCATCCCCTGTCTCTGAGCCTAACTCTTGCCATTCAGCATCTTTTATTTTTCACAAAGTTATCCTCAGCCTGATGCCTTCATTAAAATACTGCTCCTCTTAACTGTATCTTTTGCATGTACTCACTTTCTTGTTACCCAGTGGAGAATGCAATGTCCCTTGCTATAAACAAGACCCTGCCTTTCATCTTCCACCTCAAACTAAAGTCCTTTTGATCCCTTTTCTGAATCCTATGCCCACCTTTTTTTTCTTGCTACCTTTATTTTACTATTTATTTAACAACAGTTTTAGAAATATAAATGTCATTTATAGGTCTTTATAATGTGTTTTTAAAAGCATAAGGTAGGACTTGTTATTAAACATAGTTCCTGGTGGGTATTCTTATTTTAATTACTTTTAAATTAATGCATTAAAAACACAAGATACAAAACATATAAGTTGTACATACTAATAAATACCAGGTTTTATATATATATATTTAAATCACAGTAAAATATCTATCTCCTCAAATGTCTATTATTGCTTTTGGTGAAAACATACAAAAGAATATCTTTTGGCTTCTTGAAATTTACAGTAAATTATCATTTTCTATAGTCATCCTACAGTACCTCAGCACACTAGAACAGCTTTCCTGTCTAGATGTAACTTAGTAACTAATGATCAAACTCTTCTCATCTCTCCTCCCCACTGTTTCCAGCCTTGGATAACTACCACTAAATGAGTAACGAAGATGTAGTACCTTAACACAGTGAAGGGCTATTCAGCCCAAAAAAGCTGGAATTCTCTCATTTGCACCAAGATAGATGGAACTAGAGATCATTATATTAAGAGAAAAAAGCCAAACACAAAAAAGACACATACCACCTGGATTCTCTCATGCACAAAATATAAACATGCTCATCTCATAGAACTTGAGAGTAAAATAGTGGTTGCCTAGCCTTTTTAAAGCTGGTAGCTTAGATGTTTACTCCAGCCAGGTATGAACTAGTGGGAAACACCAGTGCTGAAAAATTTGCTGTGTTTCAGGTTATCATGATGGCTTTGTGATAGATCTATTGATGATCTCTTAAACTCACCAAATACACAGTATTGTCTTACAATCCACTATATAGTATAATGTAATCAATTCAATATTCTGTTCAAATAAAAAGATTGGCTGCCCTCTAAAGCAACATTCACATAAGACTGTTTGTCAAATACAATAGTCATTGTTTTTTTAAATTATTCACAATATAGTATTAGTAACTTAGTATTATGTGACTGATGTCATTTTTTCCATATGTATGGGCAATTTCACTGGCTAGATAATACTATATTTTATCAAAAATTTCAGTAAGGCTATTATGATGATTGAAAGGTAGAGTTTTTTTCAATGAATGTTTAGTTATTTTTAAATAATGTTATTTTGAGGATCAATACAGCAGATAGTCTACTATGTAAAAAGCACAGGATGCTTAAAATTTAGGGGACATTGCCTTTGACTAATTGCTCTCCATCTGGCTGAGAAGAAGACTATGTCAAAGCCATATGACTATAAATCTGCTTGACCCTTCACCCTTTAACTCTCATTACCTAATACCAACTCTACCAGGAATTCTCAGAAGCATTTGCATTGCTAATGACAGAAATGATTCTCAAAGCAGCTGAAACCCAGATGGCTCATCAGGTGTATGTTGAGAAAGACCAAAAATTCTGCTGGAGTTGCTACTCATGGAAGAGTAATCTCAGGGAGGTTGGGCAAAGTCATGCTGATAGCTCAGCTTTCTTTCTGTCTTTTGGAATTTACAGTGAATACACTCCAATATTTGCCAGGAGGAATCTGCCTATTGTGTGTTAGAAACCCCACTGTGTTCCTCCAAAAATTCACTCTACAGTCTTATGAGATTCCAGATCCAGAAACCAGACAGAGACAGCTATTCAGAGGCCAGCATTTTTTATTCCATTACCATGGATTTAGGACCTGTAATGAACCAAGAGGCTCTACATCATTACAAAACAAAACAAAACAAAACAAAACACAAAACTCCCCAAAACAAAAACAAACAAACAGCAGAAAACAGAAAACAAAATAACAAAACTGTATAATAACTTATACAGTTGAGATAGTAATTAAATAGTTTGTGGTTATTTGCTCTCCAACAAATCAATATATACTTGATTTTGCATTCATTTAAACTCATATGCACAACATTGAAGTTTTAAAGTTGTTCTGCAAAGAAACTTCTGTAAAATAACGCAGTGATGCACTCTAATTGCTCCACAGTTAGGCTTGTGTTCAGAAGCTGCAGTCTTTTATCAGTCCAAACCATTTACTCAGAACATAACACTAGTGGGACTGCACACTGATTGAATATGAGATCCCTGGAAGAACTTTCAGAAATACTTGATAATAGGCTCTGCCACAAATCAATAAGAAACTTATGGTATATGTTCAGACAGTGTTTGTTGCAGATGTTGTCAGTTTTAAATGCTCTAGGTGATTTTACTGTGTAAATGACTATGAAAAAACACTAATATGTTGGTAACTTTTCAGAGGAATAGAGTTTGCAGTGTCTTTCAGGTACTGTGTTTGATAACTGTATTGATTTGGAATTGTACTGGGTGCATGTAACAGAGGTAAAGCAAATATTCTTAGTTAATAAAACTTCATTAGTAAGTGTCCAGGACTAAATTAATAACTGCTGGAGTCAATCCACAACAAAGGTCTCTGATTTCCTAACAAAAAATAGACTGAGTTTCACTTCTCCTTGTTATTTTTCTAGGAAATAGGAAGCCATTAATAAGGCTGCATCAGTACAAAAACATGTTTTTCACAAATTCCCAAGATGAATTCGTAGGGCTAAGAACTTCAGCCACAAAAGGTGCTGAGGAAATCTACAAAGTATGTTGAAGGGAATTTTTTCCTGTTTTTATTAAAATCAGTATTATTCTTACTTTGTATACAAAAGCTATGGATACCATTTTGGTATTCTTGATTGCAGACAACAATTTTTTCTTAACTACCAAGAAGTCCTCAATATTTCTGTTGGAGAATACTCTTCCTACCTAAAAGTATAAGAAAAAAATTATATAAAATTCTTTGAAGACTTATTTTCAAAAAGGGAATAATTTTCTCTGAAATGTATGGGACATAATTTGCTTAATTGCAATGCCACATACATGATAAAATAGTACTGTCAAGAAAATTATGTAAACGTGATTTCCCTTTAAGCAACCAGTTCAGTGTGGTAATTGGTCAATAATCATCAAAATTATGTTTTCCCTAGGCTGGAAAATCACTCTTTCATATGCAACTGTTCAAAAATTCAAATAGTGTACAATTTGTGTTATATTCTAAGGTGAAAGAGTTCCATTTTTATCACCTTTTATTTCAATTATGAATGTAATTGCTCTGGCCATTAGCAATATAATTATACATTCAACTTCTGTCTTTCATTGTTTCATGAATCTTTTTGACACTATTTCTAAAGAGTTGATTAAGAGACAAACTATCCAGGTTGATACAAAAATTTCACTTTGTGGTACCCAAGACCTGATAAAAATCTCTTTTTTTTTTGCCCCATTCTCAGTTAACACCCAATCAGGACACAGAAATCACACAATAAATTTAATACATAAAGCATTGAAGAAGGTAATAGTATTTTTTAAATAAAGGAATAGAGAGTGTGCTAAAAAAAAATATACACCTATCCTAAGGCCAAGGGAAAGCACCAATGAAAAGAAAAATCTCAAGGATAGGATTCAGACTTCCTGGAGAAGAAGGTAAGATTGCAGACCACAGCCTTGTCCAAAAGTGTTTTGGAAAGCCTTCATCAGAGCTTGTGTATGGTTGAGGGGTAAATAGAAAAATCCCTTTAGGGAGCATAAAATAAAAACATGGCCAGTGCTGATAAGCAGAAAATTCTCTTTGCATTCATGGAAAAATGAGACTGGAAACTGACCACTGACACACATGCAGTTAGAAAATGTAGTGAGTGCTTAAATTTAAAGATAATTGATTGAAATAACCCCTCATTCAAAATATGCTCCCTTGTTTTGAACTCACTTATCCTATGATTCTTGCCATTTTCTGAAGTTCTCCAAGTCCTTTTTTTATAAAGCTCTTTAGTCACACTGTCCTGGCTGCCTCCATGTCCCAAGTTGATTCAAAAGTGTATCTTCCCCATCATTTTGACTTTTGGGAAGAGCCAAAAGTGACACAGTGCCAGATCCTATGAGTAAGGATAAGTATCTTCAAAGCAAGGAGGAGTATTTTGAGGGGGACTCATGGCAGTGTGTATTTTACTATAACAAATTTATTTTAAATATCTACCATACATTGTGCTTTTTACTATAATAAATTTATTTATTTGCCTTTTTTTACTGTAATAAATTTAATTTAAGCATTCACCACACATTTTGAGCATACCTTGTTCCAGGACCACTGATGATTCCCTGGGCACACATTATGCGTGAGTCTCAACAGGAACCAGGGCTCCTAACATGTAGGGTCTGTGTGACAGTTTCTTCCCACACCTGGAACAGAGAGGTGACTCCTTCTTCTTGCAGTGTCTACCCAAAACTTTCTTTTAAAATTTTTTTTATTTTAAAGAGAATAAAACCAAGCAAAATAAACAGGATAAAGCCAATCAAAGTGAATCAGTGCAAGTGATATAGGACTTCAAAATAATACAAAATCAACAATGGTTATCATAATGCCCTTTCTTGTCTTCAAAATAGCTGCAGATACTTTCAGACATAGTAAAAATCAAACAAAACAGAATAGAATCAATAAAAACAAAACAATGAATGCAATAAAGGACTTTTAAACAAGACAATAGTAAATCCAAAATGGCTACCAAAATATATCTTGCTATTGTTGAAATAACTGCCTAGGCCATTGTATATGACAAAACCACACAAAACAAAACAGAATGAAACCCAATCCCACGAAACAAAGAAAATGATACAGGACTCCAAAACAAGATAAGAGGAAATTAACAATGGCTACCACCTTCAGAAAGAGATCCTCCATAGATACCACACTATGTACTGTTATCCTCTGAATAGATGATTAGACCACTGACCCTAGACTTGCAAAGTCAGTGAAACACCAAACACCACAAGCATCAAACTGCATTTTACCTGAGTAGCTATTATTGCAGCCTGTGTTTCTCCGCATCATCTGGGTGCTTACAGCAGGCAGGGGGAAGTTTGTCTCGTTTTCTTTCCCAGCTCCCATGCCAGAAGGGGCTGGCATCTGGTTCTCCCCCCAGCAACCCCTACATGGCACTGATTCACAGGGAGGGCTGATTTTTGGTGACTTCTTGTTCTCTTCCCCCACAGTCTGCAAATGGCACTGAATCATGGGAAAAGGCTACCTGAAACTTTCTAATGGTAAAACTGAGCATCGATCCAGCTGCAGAGTGAAGTTATTCTAAGGAGCCCATGATGAAGTGTGGATGTGTGGACACACTGCCCATGAGCAGAACTCCGCTGTCATCCTGAGCACCCAGGAGAACTGAAAAGAGGAGAAACACCAGGCAGAACTAACTAGGCAGCTTCATAATCCACAGGAAGGAGATACCATTTTTTCCTTACTTAAACCCAAATGGTCAAAAAATGAATGTGATAGTCCTGAAAAAAAATTTAAATTTCATTTATTGGCATTTCAGAGACTCATGTTTTTCTCTAGAAAAGAATACTGTCTCTTGTTCATTGAAACCTATTGAATAGCCCTTTCCTAATTAAGTCAACCTAGCATACAAATTTACAGAGTAGCTAGTAGCACAATAGAAAATATAGCATAAGATAAAAACAAAAGGAAACAGTAATGTCTTTGTCAGTGGTGTTGGTAGATTTCACCTTTGGAGAGTCATCAATTTCTTTGCATTGAAAGAACAACATAAATTAATACATCTGTTATTACCCTAGTTATGCTGATGTTTAAGAACAGTATGTTTACTAAGGGCAGTTTTTTGGTACTACATAGCGTATCATATCCTGAAGAAAGAGCTGGTTTAAAAAGAGAGATAGCTCCTCATAAATCATAACTTCCATGAATTTTTGCACTGATAGACATAATAAAATAAAAGTAACTAGGATGTTTTCCTTCTTAGGATTATCTATGTTTGAGCACAGTATTTGAGTATCTTACCATGAATGAGCTTCTAATAATATTCAGCCAAAATGTAACATCTTCCTCCACTGAACTGAGTCTCATATATTTTCAGAGTTGATATTGGTAAGCACAGTTAACATTGATGAACATTAGTTCATACAGTATCTGTCATAGATGACTGTCTCTGTGGGACTCGGACCCTAACCTCTGAGGATGGAGGGTTGCATTCATATCAGTATCTTTCAGGAGAGTCAAGTGAAATCTCTAAATGAGTTGTCCCTATAGGATAGAATTGTCAGGACAGAGTTAAGGATCTTGCCACTTAACTCAAAGAAGCCTGATGGGAAGCAGCAGGAGGCATGGAAAAGCGCAAGTCCTTTCTCCTCCAGATGTGAAGGATTCCTGCAGTTCGTACTATCAGCAGAGTCTAACTTTGAACCAGAGGGAAAGAAAAGTAATAAGTTAAAATTTCCAGTCCTGGTGTGATAAATCAGGTTAGAGATTGCCAAGCTAGGAGTTGAGAGGCAATGTCTTAATAACTGCCATAGGTAGTCTAGAATTTGACCTACTCTTCTATAAATCAACAGAATTTCACTGCAAAGTACAGAAATGTCATTTCCATTTGCATATGTAATTTTCATTATGAGTGTTTCATTGTTCTATCTTGGCATGTCTGCCATGCAATGAACTTCAGATTTGGAAGCAAAGTCTCCTCTTTCTGTCCAGCCATTTCCTAGATGGAGCCCTTAAAATCGCTGTTTACTCAGAGATAACTCAGTTTATTATTCTCCGAGAAAACACTGTGGAATATTAACTTTATTCAGTCTCTCAAAGGTTGAAATTACTCTCTGACCTGTGCTTTGTGGGGAGGCTTCTAACTGCAGTTTCAATGTCATTTATATATGTAATACATTATTTATCATTTACATTTTTCCTACATATAAATATAAAGTATAATTTATTACATATGTTATCATTCATGTAATGCAATTTACATGTAAATCTTGATAAATATGACTCATTTTCTTGATTCTTCTTATATCAGTGTTTCATCTCTCAAGTGTACTAATTTTTTATAAATAAATAAACTTATTTCAGTTAAGTAATTCTCAATATCCTTGTAGTACTTCTTCAATGTTTGCAGACTCTGTGGTCCTGATCCTCATGTTTTGTGTCTAGAATAATCTTGATCTATCAAAGTTTTTTGTTTTACCTAAATCTTGAATAGTAAGAGAATTCCTCTTGTAAACATAGGCACAACAATTTTGAAGAATATTTGCAAATAAAATCTAATGATGTATAAAATATAAAAAATAAGAAATATATTCTAGGAACTTATCTTACTTAAGTACAAAAACAATGAAATTCACATGCTATATTGATAAAAAACAAGAGGATAAATTGTATCATTTAAGAATTATATAAACCTTCATAAGATTTAACATACCTATGATTTAAAGAAAAATTCTTAACAAAGTAAGAATAAAAGGCTTTCAATCTGTTAAAGACTATATCTTAACAGGTACTCAAATAAAGTATTTATTAGTGCAATATTTGAAACATTTTTATGACATTTAGAACAAAAAAAAGATATCTGCTATCATTTTTTCCATCTGGCATTGTGCTTGACGTTATAGATAATACAGTCAGGCAACTAAAAATAACTTGAAAATATGCATTGAGAAGAAAATAATAAAATCATATTAAGTTATAAGTGGCTTAGTTGTGTACAGAGGGAATAAAAACAATCTAGACATATTAGTTTGAAAACAAATATCAGTATGATAAAATGATGGCATTTGAATATTTTTGTTCCTATAACAACTTCAGTTAGTTCAACCTAATCCTACAATAGATAGATGAATTTAGGAAATTTTCTAGTAAAAGGTAAATATACCAAAAGAAAACAAAACACTGTGCTTTTAGACCTAGTTAAAAACAAATTAAAAAATAAAGTATAGGTGTGAAGTTTTGGTCTATTATTGCATAGAAGTGATTCTGTCTTGAAAATACTCCTGTCTGAAACACTGATATCTCAGAAGACCTGAAGCACTCTAGAAAAGCCAAGATATAACCTCAAGTCCTAAGGAAGAAGTACTATGTAGGTTAAAATGTGTTTTGGTCTTGCATTAATATGTATTCTGTGTCAGAACCCATAGAACCAGCATAATGGAACTAATTTTTAAGCAGAAAATAATTAGTAGGGAGCCTGGAAAGGTAAAATGAGAGAGTAGGAAACACAAAAATGTTATAGTATAGATTCAGATGAGAAATAAAAGCAGATGAGCTACATATTAAAAATACAGAGTTCAGAATTTTACAAAAGGGATGAAAAATAAATCATGACAATGACAGCTGATATCTGGAGACACGCCTGCAGAGATGCTGGTAATAAAGGCAATCACATTTCAGTTTTTATTATTAGGTTTGACATCAGGATCTCTCCTGCTCTCCATGTGAAGAATAATGTGAGCAGAAGGGCAGACTACACTTGCCCTTGCTACTCCATCAGCAGCAAAACTAAAAGGCTACTTTCTTCCAATTGCCTGAGAAGATCGTTTTTAAATGTTGGTGAGATGGTAAGGCTCGAAGGATAACTTACACAAATGAATCAATCAGCTTCCTCTTTTTCCCTTAAGGGAGGGTACTTGAAACATAATGAAATAGTATTTTCAGATTTGTCAAGCAGTTATCCCACCAAATCCACAGTGCTGGTTCACATACATGGAATTGGCCTCTTTGCTGTTGGGTGGGTGGGATTCGCATCCACATGTTGTTCAGCCTCCTTTGTGTGTCACCTTCTTGCTCCCACATGGCCATACTATTTCCTCCATGTCAATGGCATGGTCTTAAACTGTCTTAGTCAATTTGGGCCATCACAAAACTCCTTGCACTGGGTGGCTTCAACAACACAGAAGTTTCCTCAAGTCTAGAGGTTGTGAAGTTCAAGATCAGCATGCCAGCCAGTTTGGGTTCTGGTGAGGGACCTCCTTCTGGTAGCGGATGGCTGACTCCTGTTGCATCCTTCACAATTTTACTTTTCTCTGTAACCACCAGGGAGGAGACTGAGTCAGACCCAGGCTTCACCAACCAGGAAGACCTCACTCTTAGGAGCTCATCTCACCCTCTTTATCATCCTCTTAAAGGCCCCATGTTCAAATCAAAGTCAGGGTTTCACACATGAATCTTGTGGGAAAACAAATTTCACTTCATGACTGGCACAGATTTTTTATAAAACAGTGATATGGGGTGGGAGACATAGCTCAGCAGCATAAGTGCCTGCCTGGCAAGCACAAGGTCCTGAGCTTGATTCCTAATACAAAACAAACAAACAGAAAATCAAACCAAATGAAAAAACAAAAACAGAAGCCACACAACTTCCAGGGAGAGAAGAGTCAGCATCTCCCGAGAACTGACCATGCTGGGACTGGGAGGACCCAACAAGAAGCCAAGCAGTCATGCCGTGTGGCTTCCAGGAAAAGTCAGCACCTCCTGTGAGTCTACCTGCAGGCAGACTGAGAATCACCCCCTCCCCAAGCAACCTGTTGGTTCTGAAGATAGGCTGAGTTGATAGCAACTAAGGTACAAAAAGCAACTAAATGCTTGTATTGTTTGGTTGATTTTTCAGGCTTGGGGACTGCTGCCTGAGCATCTCCTGGAAGGATGATGGTATGCACTCTAGCAGATATGGGGATTGCCTTTCAAATTCAATATTGTTCTCGCTGTTTTGGTTTGTTCTGATTGTTTTGCTTTATTCAATATTCTGTGTTGATTGGTTTTATTCTGTTTTGGTTTTGGTTTGATTTTGCTATACCTGATAGATGGACAATGATTGTGAAGATAGCAAGATATACTATTGTTGTTTTCCTAGTATCCTGCTTTGAAGTTCTGTACCAATTTTGCTGCTTTTGTTTTGATTGGCTTTGCTCTGTTTGTTTTGTTGGATTTTACTATCTTTAAAATTAAAACAATGACATGATAAAATACCACATTTAGATAGGAGATAGCATATGAATTTAAACCTTGGGTTAGATCAGCAGGGAATAGTAAGAGTAGGGAGAGAGAGAGAGAGAGAGAGAGAGAAATTGAGTCATTCTGAACTGTGGGTGGTACATATAAGGCTCCTCCAACTCTCTTTTCCTGTAGTTCAAGGACTCACAGCTGCAGTTGCAAGTGTTGGCAGCCGAAAGTTTTAGCTCAGTCCTTCTTGATACTTGGCTTTGCCTGAAGAGGGCTGTGTCATTTGAGGTTGTAATTGGCTGCTGGAGAAGAATAAAGTCTTATTCCCATTTCTCCATTGAAGAACAACTCCAAAAGCCATCTCAGCCCCAGTGATCCTCATGTTATCAGCTGAGGATTTTCCACTTTACCATAGTCCAATTAACACTTCTTTCCTATCTTGCTTTCTCTGCTCCTCTAAACCCAGAGATCTCAAGAGCAACTCCTAATAACCATCTTACTTTCCAATATCCAGGTAAAATTTGTCTTCCTAAGAAACCTAGCCTACTCAGCTATAAAGAAAGATTGTGTTGAGACTTTTTTTATAAGTAAGTGAACACAACTTGAGGCCATACTCATAAGTGAAATAAATCAAACTCACATGTGTAAGTACCATATTGTCTCCCTAGTGTAAGAAACTGAAGAATTATATACATTCCAAACTCTACAATAAATACTGTGTAAGGGTAAGAAACTGTTCAAAGAGGAAAACTAATTGGAATAAGGGAAAGGAAGAAAGAAGGGAGAGAAAAGGAAAAAGACATAAACTTACATATATAAATTTAAAATGACTATACTACTAATTATACTAGTTATTGGAAGAGAACAGTTAATACTCATATGTTTAGATCAATTTTACATGTCTGTATCTGTTAATCTAAGCAACTCTCTTGAAGGTAGCAATATGCAATGTTACAACCATTGTCAAATTCCTATCATCTTATTTCATAAATCTATGCTTAGACTATTGTATTTGGTTTCTTGTTGTTGTTTGTCTCTCTGTATTGCATTTGATTTTTCTCTAGCACCAGAAATAGTCTAAGAAGGAAGAGCTGAGGCTGAGACTGTGGCACTTTACCAGCCATCAGCTAACTGGTGGTGGGTGGTACATGAACGGGTGGGTAGTCGATGTTGTTGTGATTTACCTCTCCTCCTGGGTGCTGGCTGGGATGGGATGCTAAATGGAAGTGTGTGATTGGCAGGTGGATGTATCAGGGATTTGGCATACAGAAGAGAAACTTATGATAACAAGAGCACAAGTGGGGAATTTGATATGTTGGACACATTAAAGAAAAGGCTCAGGGTTCTTAGTGATAAACCAAAGGTAGAGTGCCTCCTACACAACACAAATTAATATGACTTTGAGTCCCTGATGTCTGGACATGGAGCTGGTGTGTAATTTTTTTTATATACTTGTCAGAATGGAGGATCAGAAATAGTTTGCCTTGCATTGGATGGGTAGAGACCACAAAGTTCTAGATACTAAAGAGCAAAAATCTGGAGACTAGGGTAAAATTGGAGAGGGTTAAAATCAATATGCCACTGCCTTATAGGCCTATAAGTAAGCAAATATGTGGAGGAGATGCAAAGCCACTGATTGGACTGGAATATCTCCATGCAAAGAATTCTTTGCATAGAATATATTTATTTTTAGTTTTTCTCTTTTATGTGTTTTATAGCACTTCATATTTATTTTTACTTTTTTATCAGTATATGTTTGTGATATAAATAAATGCACTCATTACAGGGAATTGGTACATATTCATATCAAATCTTGATCCTTTTCCCTTTTTCTTCTTCCCTCCTACCCCTCTTTCTCTAATCCTAGATCCCCTACCCATCTCCAGAAAGCTCCTCTCCAATCAGAATAAAAATACTTTATAATGGAAATAGACCAATCAGCAAGCCTCCAAGTGAGATAAATTGCAGAAATTAAGCATCCAAGAAGAAAGACAGGTTTCCTTACTGAAGATATGAGGAAAAGAAAGTATCAGCAACTGCACAGAATAGGACTGCCAGTAACATCTGTACTTGGAGTTTCCTCAGGATGGGAGCTTCTGAATTACAGTCTTGGAAATGAATAGATCTTGATTAAAATGAAAGAAGATAATAACTGACAAGGAGAGTAGGCTTTTACAATTGAGAATTCCTACATAATTTAATCTATTTATACACTTTCTTTCTACAAAGTTCTCTAGTGAGAATCAGTGAGTGTACGAGCGGTGCCTTCTTTAGAAAACAATCTGAAGTCTTCCACAGAAATTTCCTCAGAAGTCCATGCACCAGAGGGTCTGTGGAGGAAACTGCAGGTACTCAGGCCACTGCTGTGTAAGGGTGAGGAATCAGTGAGTGTGAACAGTGGAAATGTGTGAAACCCTACTGTGCACTGTCAGAATTGTGACCACTGGAAGGTGGATTCCTAATTGTTTTCCATGACTACTTTGCTTTACTGCTTGGAATTATACATTGTTTCATTATAACCTAAGAGTAAAATCCAGAATCTTGACTCTGGTGTACTAGGTCTTGCAAGATGCTTCAATTTCCCCTCGTTGGGACCTCCACATTCCTCATATGTCCCCGCTCTTCTGGCTCCTTTGATGTCCTCAGGTAAAATTGACTTCCACTAACCCACTCAGGTCCTGAGCAAGCGTTTCCCCTCCCTGTCTGTCTGCCTGGAAAACCTTTGCTGCATTCCAATAATTGACTCAAGGATCACCTAGAGGCCTCCCATTGACTTGGTCTCTGCCAGCCTTTGTTTCTACTTCCATTTCTACACCTGAGAAACTGGATTTTCCCATTAAACTTGAAGCATTAACAAATGACTTTGCATTCATCACTTCAAGCTTCACCTGGGAAGTCAGCATAGCCTGCCATTTCTATCCTGATCTTCCCAGAATGTGCACTTTCTACTCAAACCGCATTTTCCTATATTTCTTTCTTTCAAAAGGCTTCCCTTTGGAATATCTGCACATATAGTTCCTATCACAGACGCCATCAGATGGAAGTTCTCACATTCTTTCCTTTTAATTGCCACTTACCTGCATCTCCCTAACCTTTCTTCCTTTCTTTCTTCCTTTCTTTCTTTCTTTCTTTCTTTCTTTCTTTCTTTCTTTCTTTCTTTCTTTCTTTCTTTCTTCCTTCCTTCCTTCCTTCCTTCCTTCCTTTCTTCTTTCTTTCTTTCTTTCTTTCTTTCTTTCTTTCTTTCTTTCTTTATTCCTTTTTCTCTTAAGAGAACATACTGTTAAAAGCCTCTGCATTCCCCATTCCCTCTCCATTTCTCATGACTTTTATTGTTGGAATCACACATTTAATTTCCTGAATATTGGTTTTGGAGGTGTACATCAGAGGTAGAATATCTGCTTAGTACACTCAAGGTCTTGGGTCTTGATCCTAGCACAGAAAGAAAAAAAAAATCTCAGGGGCTGGGGACTTAGCTCAGTGGTGTAAGCACCTGCCTGGCTAGTGCAAGGTCATGAGTTTGGTCCCTGGCACCAAAAAAAAAAAAAAAAAAATTTCCTGAATTCTAAATCTTCTTTTTTAATGACATATCACAATTAACTTACAACTGAGCCAGGCGTGGTGGCTCATGCCTGTAATCCCAGCACTGGGGAGACTGAGGCAGGAGGATTGTTGTGAGTTCGAGACTAGCCTGGGCTACAAAGTGAGCTCAAGACTAGCCTGAACTGCATAGCGAGACCGTCTCAAAAAGACAAAAAAATAAACAAAACAAAACAAAACAATTAACTTACAACTGTATTGTTTTTTACACACACACACACACACACACACACACACACACACACAAAACCTTGACCCCTATTTCCATGACAGCCACGCCTGTCTTTTCATGGTCTTTAAACCCTACATATCTATAAGAACAAAATCTCTATGGCCACAATCATTCCAGATGGGTTTCTGTCCCATCCCTCACCTGAATTTGACTTTCCAGGTTACCAGTAACTTCAGTTTGTACAAATGTTTCATCTCTAGGTTAATCTGCTATATACCCTTAGCTTTATTTGGCACAATGAATATAATTTTTTGAGACAGGGTTTTGCTGTGTACTCCAGTCTGTCCTCAATCTCACTACACAGCCCACACTGGCCTTGAACTCATGGCAATCCTTTTGCCTCAGCCTCCCGAGTGCTGGGATTACAGGCAAGTGTCCCAATGCCTGGCACATCATTTTAATAATGAGCTCTGCTTTTCTTGTTTCCTGTGTTATGTGTGTTCTGTTTTGTGCCTTCTTGTCTTAGCCATCTCAGGTTGCTGTAATAGAGCATCACAAGCTAAGCTTATGAACAACAGACATTGATTTGTGACAGTTCTGGATACTGGAAGTCCCAGAGCAAGGCACTGACTCATTGGTGTCTGATGAGGGCCCGCTCCCTCAGAGATAGATGTCTTCTCACCATGACCCCTAAAAGCCATTAGAACTAGCTGGTTCTTTGGGGTTTCTTTTTTTAAATTTTAGTTTAACTTTTTATTTTTATTTCTATTTCTTTTCCTTTTTTATTAAACTTATTGTTACAATTTAGATTCACATAATGATCAGATTCATCTTTTTAAGGACACTATTTCCATTCATGAGAGCACAGCCCTCCTGTGCTAACCATCTCCTTAGGGCCCTACTTCTGAATACACACACTTCCAGAATTCAGAGGTGAAGATTTGTATTTTCTGCTCCATTTGCAGACATATAAATTTTGAAATACCTTCATAGTTTTGGACTGGACCCTCTTTTCTTTTTTTGTGTTTTGTCCTTTGTGATATGATTTTAGGTGTAGTTTAAAATCCACAAACAGATGTCTCCCAACTCTGTCCCTCTTATCTTGAACATTCTCCTCAGTTTCAATTCTTAGTTGATATTTTCTCTGCCAGGGTCAGCACGTGTACCGTTGACCTCCCCATTCACTCTCTTACCATGTCACACAGACTCACTCTGCTCTTAGACTCCTCATCTCAAATCTTATTCTGTGAGGTAAAGATTTTCTGCCATCTGCGGTTATCTATCAGATTAGTTTCTCAGGATATACCCCGAAGGTGTCTACTCTGTTTTGATTTCTGCTTCCTTTCCTAAGGTAAACCGTCATCTCCATCTTCTAGACATCTGATATGCCAGTGGGCTGCTTGATTCTACTTACACACTGTATTGCCTACACACAATTCAGAAGGTATGAGGTCAGTTCACCCCTTTGCCTCTAATATTGCCAGGGATCATCATAGCAGCTTTACCATTGCTTTTGCAGTCAAAAGGCCATGGTTTCCACAGTTTATTGTGGTCTACATTAGCCAGTATTTCCACCCTGTCTCATGTTCTACTCCTCACTTCTTATCTCACTATTAGGAGCTGCTGGGCATCTGTCTGCTCCTCTCTGCACCAAGTTGGCTATAGCATTGAAATTTTTTGTTTGTTCATTTTTCATATTATAAAAATATTTCCCCAAATTTCTACACAGTTAACTTGGAAAGTCTTTCTTGACTATCTTCTCACCTTATTACCAGTTATTCTCAATTAAAATTGTTACTGTGTTTTAGTTATTTAAATAGAACTCAAAGTTTATTTACCTTATTGTCAAATAAAATATTATGCTCTTTTATCCTCAATGGTTTTTTGATTATGTGAAAAGGTATCATATTTCTGGTGATATCAATATAGTCACTGCTTAATAATAATGTGTTTATTTCAACATTGAAAGAGTAACTGTACATCACATGCAAACACATAGAAGCTACATAGAAGTATATTTGAGGGCCTGTTCTGTCCCATGTATTTAAATTATACTCCTGGAATAATTTTTAAAATTTAAATACATAGGTATAGGTAAGAACTTTCTGAACAGATCTCCACTGGTACAAGAAATAGCTTCAAGAATCAACAAAAGGGATCATGTAGAATAGGAAAAAAATTTGCCAACAATTCCTTAGACAGAGGACTAATATTTCTAGGATCCTCTTCCATGGCCTGCATAGCTCATATGCTTAAATGAAACAAGCCATCTTGATATAAAGATCAGTGGGAAAATCACGATTTAAGACCCAGTTAAAACTGGGACTCTTTGTCGAACCCATGAGAACTGAATTCTGCCAACAGTAATGAGAGCTTGGAAATGAATCCTCCCCAGCCCAGCAACAGCTAACATGTGACTGCAACATGATTGGAGGCCCCAGGTATATAACTGAAATGTCCACCAGCTGGTGGGCACTCAATAAATATTTGTGAAGTAAGTGAATAAAGTGTTTTTATAACACACGATATAAAAAACTATTGACGATACTTATCTAAATTCAAATTCCTAAAAATAAAATTTGTCAATCCTCCGGCAATTGTCAGATTTAGGTTTTGTACTAAAAAAGAAACCAACCCCTAATTTTCACTGTACTGGTGGAAAGATTGCTTGGGGAGCAGGTTTGTCTGGCAAGAGGTTAATTATGTCATTACGAATTTCTTTCAAATTTGTGGAGCATGTAATGCCTCTCAGTATGGAAGCATTTCTAATTATACAATGAATACAAAAGTGTAGGATGAGTTAATTGATTGCTCATCAATTAACTGGAAAAATAATCAAAGGAAAATAAGCAAAGTGAAATAAGAAGACACATATTGCTAACAGATGACCACTTGCAGATAAGCTGGGAATCCAGCCTATAATCAATATTCCTGTAACTTCCTCATTAGTAGGACTAGCATGGTGATTCTCTTTGGTAATTTAGAAATTTAATCCTAGTTTTCTTTTCTTATTCAAATTTGTCAGTGATTAGAAAGGCACTCTCTACAAATATTGAGAAATACTTAGAGACAGTGATGTTGGAAATGTATGGTATAGGACAGAGACAAGGATTTGTGATAAAAATAAAAAATTGATGGTAACTTTACCATGTAAAAGTTGGACACATTTGTTCCTTTTTATCCAATTTAAATAAATTTTAATATTCAGAAATATTGTTACCGTATTTTGTGGAATCTAAGGTACTATTGATTTTAACAGATTTCTAGGCAAGAAAAGAGTGCCAACATTTAAATGGAAGTGTAAAATACAAATCATTGTAGATGTTTCTGATTTCAGAGACAATAAATGCGGGAAAATGTGAGTTCCAAAATGTAGTATGAGTCTTTAATTCACAAGACCATGAATATGGAGCTTGATGGCTCAGGTCTTGCTTTTTCTGTTTCATGCTTATTGTCTGACAATTATATTCTGGGTACAATGCAAAAATCATTAATTTCCCCTGCTCTAATGAGTAGAAAGTATGAAATAGGAAATTCTGTCTTTTTCACTAAAAACACTGTCTTCTCATTTTGAATTAAATCTAAGTCCTGCAGTTAAAACCTGAGAGTCTGTGAGCAGATGCTGTTATCACTTTTTCTGTGCCTGGTATTGACTTTCATCTTCCCAGTATGGGTCCCAAGTTGACCTTGTCCTCCTAGGGGGCACACTTGCCCAATGCCATCCAGATCCTTTTCTTTGGGTGAGGAAGCTACATCACTCTTCACCTCTCCCTCATGATTCCAAAGTGTAGGGAAAGGAAAGAACCCAGGCATTCAAAGACTTGAGTGCTGAACATTGATAAGACTGCAAATTTAAAGTCTGTCATCAATAAATGAATTTGAGAAAAGTACATTTTAAGTTGCACAAGCATTTGTAAGAGAGAAAGGTTTTGGACAAGGAAAGTTTCAGGAAGTCTGTTCTCTATGGAGGGAAGATAGATTCTGGGTGTGTGCAGAGTTCAGCCTGCATTGCTTTGTGAGGCCGCCTTGACAGAGCAGCACAGCATTTTCCTCATTGTTCTGGAGGCTGAAGTCAAGGTCAAGGTGTCTTCATTTTGACATGGAGATGGCTGTCTTCTCTGTGCTCCCAGTGGTCTGTATGCCTACTTCTTTTCCCACCTCTTTTTTTTTTTAAAGGACATCTACATGGATTTAGGGTCCACCCTGGTCACCTCTTTTTGAATTACTTTTTGAAAGGTCCCATCTCCAAACACAATCCCATTCTGAAATACCAAGGGTCAGAATTTCATTACATGACTTTTGAGAGGAAATGACACATCTATATTAAAGGTGAGTGAGTTTAAGATTCTAGAGCTCTTGGCTGGTGCTCTGTTACCCAGGGCCTGGCTTTGGATGTGAGACCGGTGACTGAGGTTTTAGCCTGCTTGGTAGAACTTCAGAGCTTCTAAGCTGACATCCTTAGGCTTAGAGATGAGTAAAACTGTGGGATGGGCTGAGACAGGGCAAACTCTGAGCACAGTTGTAGAAATCCTATTATCCTGCACAGCAAACCAATAACTACACATCAGAATACAGAATAGCCTATTCCATTCCATACCCAGACTCTGGCTTCTAATTCAGAAGGAAGCAAAAGATTTAATGATGGCAATGCAGACACAGATGTAAAGTTCTGTCAATTCAATGTCACATAAATATGTGGTTTGTTTTTTTTCCACTGAGTGTCCAATTCAGATGAGACAGCTGCCTAGTTGCTTAATTTCAAAAGGACAGTTGCTTGACAAATTCATAGACGTGATCACGGAAGATCTAGATAAACAGGTATTGTGATAGCTGATTTAAAACTGAAAATATTCAAATATATATTTAAATTTTTTCCATTTTGTGGTTGAATTCATAAACAGTGGCACAACACTTCATTAAAAAAAACAGTAAAGAACCTAGTATATTTAGGAACCAACAAATTCATGATTACCACTTAGCAGCATTCAAAAGCATGAATATGTTAACAGCGATTCCATATCTCCTAGACTTGCTTTAAAACTCTTAAAGGCAATGTTGACCCCAGAGATTGTCCTTGAAACACCAGCTCCCTACCCCTGTAAGTTACTATTGTCTGACACATTAGAGGTAGAAGAAGTCTGCAGTCAGGTCCTCTGCCACTCACATTTCACCCTGTCTCAAGTCGACTCTGAATCTTTGTTTACTCTCTGATGGAAGGTTTGTTCCTGTGCTTATGATTTTGTGTCTGAAACTTGAGAATTGCTGTAGATGAAGCACTTAGATGACAAAACAGGTCTTTTCCACCTGATCTTTTTCATTTTTTAATTTTTGCATAATTTTTTTTTTTTGGCACCAGGGATCAAACTCATGACCTCACTCTTACAAGCACTTGAGCCACTGAGCTAAATCCTCAGCCCCTCACCTGATCTTTTTAAAAAGCCCAAGTTGAGAGATTGCAAGATGGCCGACTGAGTGGCGGCACGATAAGAGAGCCTCTCTGAAGAAAAAAATAAATAAATAAAAACAACTCAGATGCTGGAATCTGGTAACATGGAGAAAGCCAGACAAAAGGAGAGGAATTCTCATGACCCAGGAAGAAACTGAGGAAAAAGAAAAAGAAAAAGAAAAAAGAAAGAAGAAAAGGAAGCATGGACAGAGGACTGGAGCTGGGCAAGCCCCGATCGCTGTACTGGCACGTCTTAGAGTCAGGTGACTCACAATCGAGCTGAGATCGTGGCCCTGCCGAGAGCGGGGGTCGGTAAGCTCCAGACCCTCGGCTGGAGGAGGTGCTGAGACAGGGAGTGGAAACAGCCAATCTAGCTGCACAAACTTTCGTGAGTGATGGGAACTGGAATTCCCAAACCGGGAGGACTGGCTGGGCGACATTTGGAGTTGGGCAGGGCTGGCTTGAATCAAAACCTGAGGCAGTGTCCACTGATGACTCCTAGTCCAAAGCAGATTGGTGGGATCTGCTCGGGCAGGGCCACGCCCTGGTTGAAACCCAATAGCCAGGGATGAGGCTTTTCTGGGCCAGTGGCATCACCAGGGAACACAAAAACTTGTTGAAGCATAAACTGGTTGACTGGCATTGGGAGGAGCCAGCTCTCAGAGAGCAACTTGCAAATCTGCAGCAGACTGGGTGGTGGTACTTCCCTAGCAAGAGTGCTACAGAAAAACTGTAAGCAAAAGGAAAGGCCCAAAGACCTCCACCACCCACCTGTCTGAGGGGGCCGGAAACATGACAAGACAGAGAAAGAACAAAAGGTCCCCAACTACAGAACCAGGGAAAGTGAGTCTAACAGAGGTAAATGCAGAGGAGGTTGAGAGCAGCAAACCTGTAATGTCAAGTCAGCCTAATCAGAAATAAAGAAATACATCCATGACCTCATCGTCAAATTTAAATCTGAAATTCTAACTCAGGTGAAGCAAGATATAAGAAGATTAATAAAAGAAGTCTTGGGTAATCCTCAAGTAGGCACAAATGAAAGAATAGAGGAACCCAGAGAAAGGAGAGAAGCCTTTGATGAAGAATATAAACAAAATCTAGAATATATGAAACAGATCCAAAGAGAATATCAGGAAATTAAAAACTCCTTTGAAACCTGGCAAAACCTTTTAACAGAAACTAAAGACAAACTTTCAAAACTTGAAGATAGATTTGCAAAGTATGATCGTGAAGGGAAGGATCTCTTAAAAATAACAAGGAACCAGGAAGCAATGAAACAAAGGCTAGAAGATGACAAGAGGATTTATAATCTAAGAATAAAATATGTGAATGAAGATGTAACAACAAATACAAATGAAATAAAAAATTTATTCACAGAAATAATTAAGGAAAACTTCTCAAAAATAGGTAACGGAAGTGAAGTTCAGATAAATGAGGCATATAGAACTCCAGCCAGCTACAACCAAAACAGATCTACACCCAGACATATAATAATCAGGATCCCAGAAATCCATCAAAAGAACAGAACATGAAAAGTGGTCAGAGAAAAGAAATAGATTACCTATAAAGGAAAACTCATCAAAATCACAGTGGACTTCTCAATGCAAACCATCAAATCAAGAAGAGCTTGGAGTGAAATATTCCAAGCCTTGAAAGAAAATAACCTCCAACCCAGAATGATGTACCCTGCAAAACTGTCTCTCAAAATTAATGGAGAGGCAAGATATTTCCACGACAAAGAGGAACTGGGGGAGTTTGTGACCACCAATCCAACCCTGCAAAGAATACTGAAGGACATTCTAGAGAGAGAGAAGAAAATCAACAGGGTTCCAAGAATAATGGCAGAAAGGCCTCAAAGAAAGGGGCAGACAGTGGAATGAAGGAGAAAAGTAAACAAATAACAACAGAAAAATAGCATGGAGAAATAAGACAGAGAAAATTGGTTATACCACTGTTTTATCTTGACTGATTTTATTTGAATCTGGTATGCTTGAGAGTGTCGAGTCTGAGAGTAGGGGCAGCTACTCTGAAGATGACAGGACTCAATAGGATACCCATTCTGATTTGATTGTTAACTGCCTTTGAAGTCCTATAATGTCTCCAATGTTTAGATTTTATTAATAGTGTAAAGCAATGCTAAGTTTATATTTATATTCGACGATGTAGACAATTTTATTGAAAATAACAAGAGACATCATAGTGACTACCATAGATCACCTAGTGTTGTGTTTTTGTATGTTCTTTTCATTTTGTGTTTCTCTAGGAATTTGTATTGCTGACTTGTTTTGATTTTGTTTCTCCCTCAAATACAGAAAGGCTGGGTATATGTGTAGAGACTTATACATGTGTAGAACTTCTAAGTAGTTTACGAGAATGGATTATAGTTATTGTAAAGAAAAAAAAAGGAAAAGAGTATTCTAAAGGATATAACTGTATGTATGTTTGAGTGTGTGGAATTAATAACCATGTTGCTAAAGTTTTAGTTGGATGGATGAGCAAAACTGACTGCATTCTCACTGTTTGGATGTCCACTTTGTGGACTTTACTTTTGTAACTTGAACAACTGCATCTAAGAGGAAAGTATGTAATTATCAACTAGTGATTTTTACTGGTTACTATTTTTTTTTTCTGTTTTGTTTTTGAGATTTTGTATTGTTTCTACCCTCTTTCTGTTTCAAAATTTTTTCTTTAAATAAATTTTTTTTTAAAAAAAAAGCAAGAGGAGGAAAAGAAAGTGCTCTAAAAGACATAACTGTATGTATACTTAAGTGTGTAGGATTGATAACCATGTTACTAAGTTTTTGTTGGATCAGTGAACAGAACTGTTTGCAGCCTCACTGTTTGAATGTCCACTTTGTATGCTTTAATTTTGTAACTTGAATAACTGTATCCAAGAAGACAATATGTAATGTATCAAATAGTGATTTCTTACTGTTTATTTTTTTTGAAATTCTGTATTGTTTCTACCCTTTTTCCTGTTTTGCTTCCCCCCCCCTTTAAATAAAATTTTAAAAAATTGAAAAAAAAAAGCCCAAGTCTGCAGCTCAATTTCAGCATCAGGCTTTCCCAGTTCAGATGCTTTTACAGTTACAACTAAAAATCATAAAATGACTGCTTCTCTGAAAAAGAGATGTAAGCTAAAATAGATGCTTTGGGGAGATTTAATTAAAAGGAAATTTTAAAGAGACATTTTTAAGCTTGGTAAAATGTAACATCCCAAGGACAATTGGATTTTAAATATAAAATAAAATCATTAGAGAATTTTGTAAACAGTAGTGATTGGTCAAACAATTTTCTTAATAAATAAAAAACTGAGTTCCGGAGAAATTAATGACTTACCCAATTATACTGCACATTAACTTTAAAACTTAATTTAATGCAGCTTTTTTGGATCTCAAATCACTGATCCTAGTATTTTGCTCTTGGTCTACAGTGCTTTTATAATACTTTACAATTTATGAAAGACTTGTCATGCATGCAGTCAGACTGCCTTATTTCACAGTCAGGGAAAATATTTTAACCACTGAATTTTACTTACAAATAAAGAAACTGAACCTGAGGGACATAAAGTGATTTTAAGAAGGTTGCATAGGGTATAAAATATTCAAGATCAATGCTCTGCCATCTTACTAAAGAGCTTGGGGTTTTTCCCCAGCCTGTTTGACATCTGGAGTGATTTGCTGACCAAACCCCTGTTTCAGGCCCTCCCCACCAGGCACATCAGTTGTCATCTTCTATCCCATAACAGTTTTGCAGTCTCTCCATACTGATTCCAGGAGAATCGCTAGTACTGTATCACAGATGTGCAAAGAACAGCCTGCCCAGTTACAAGGGAGAAGACAACCTTGTATTCTGGGCCACTGAGAATTGATTTAAGATAATTTCAGGTACAGTTTCATTTCTCTTATTTTCTTTTTTTTTCTTTCTCCTCTCTCTCTTGCCAGAAAGACAGATAGTAAATAAAGGAATAAGATTTGTTTTATTTTATTTCACTTTCTCCAGACAAACTAGTAACATTAACAGAAATAGAACTCAGCTTTTCCATAAAAATTTAACTCAAAGTAAAATTGCTTCCTTTTTAAAAAATTGTCAAGCTGTTGTCTTTTCTGAAGACAAATAATCAATAAATATTTGCAGGGACTGTGCTATATCATGGGCACTCTAAGCTGAGCACAAAAGTCTTTGTCTAGAGCGACTCGTGTTCTTTTTGTTGCACTTGTAAATCCAAAAAGACAGGGCATGCATGGACCACTGAGACAAGTGTTTGGAAGAGAACTTACAGGGCCCTTAGTGCATTGGCCTATAGGGGTTGAGTGATCAATAGAACTTAATTGGGACTCAGCAGTTCTGTAGCCTGGCCCTGACTATACCCTAAGCTCCTTAGTGGGAAGCAGATGAGTTCTTACCAGGACTTTTTCAACATCTTGGCTTCCCATGTTTTTGATTAAAATAGTCTTGGAAATCCTTTATGTTTCTAAGATCTTATATTTTTCTGTTTGGCCTTGCTACTTGGTGATAGATTCTAAATCTTTGTGTTTTTTAAAAAAAATTTTTTTTTGATACTTGTTCACTGTGGAAACATCTGCATATTGGGAACTTATCAGGTTTCTGATCTTAGAAATGAGTATTTAGAAAAGGATTAAATAAAAGACAAACTTCAGTATGGTTTGCGGGGGTCAGGGAGGTCAGAACTCTCTTGGAGCTAAGACCAAGACTTCTCTGGAATGTCCATATTTATTGGGTCCTTCCACAATTCAGCAGGGTGAAGGAAGTGGCCAGCACATCTGAAGGAAAAGCCTGCAAAGATGAGCAGGCCTTGAGAAGTTAGAGCAATGACATTCTAGGCAATAAATCTTGCTAATTAAGAGAACTGCCTAACCTCTTAGGTTGGCGGTTATTGCCCTGGAGTAGGAGTGAGAGCCCAATGTCCTCAGCTGCCCTCTTATCTTGTCTTCAGACTTTGTACATATGAGCTTTTTCAACACAGCCAGAGAGCACTGTGGTCAGCAATTTAAACCTTATACAACCTGGTCCCCAAAACTGCAGCTAATTAAAAATATTTTATTCCATTTTGATAAAAATATTATGATGTCATTTGGACAGATTAAAATAGCTGTAATTTCTCTTGTGTATCTCATGATGTTTTGAGTTTCCTCTGCACTGCAGCACATATCAGTACTTCTTTTTGTGGGTGAGTGATATCCCATTGCAAGGACATATCACATTTTCTTTATTCATTCATGCACTGATGTACACTTGGGTTTTTCTTTCTGTTTGAGTATTGTAAATTATACTGCTATAAGCTCTAGTGCACTAGTATTTACTTGAGTGAGTTTCATTATATGAATTCACTTATATGAATAGATATTTTTAGAGCAATAAGACAAACTAGTGCCAGGTGTGGTGGCAGAGACCTGTAATCCTACCAGTTTGGAAAGTTGAGGTAGGAGGATCATAAGTTTAAGACCAGCCCTGTCAATTTAGCAAGACACTGTATGAAAAGAAAAGAAGAGAGGAAGGGAAGGGAAGGGAATGGAAGGGAAGGGAAAGAAAGAGAAGGGAGGAGAGGGGAGAGGAGGGGAGAGGAGAGGAGAGCAAAGAGAGGCTGGGAATGTAGTTTAATGGTTCAAACTCAATATCTCAGAAAAATTAACAGAAAACACACTAGTGATGCGAAGAGCTGGTAGGGAATGGAGATTGTGTAGTTAATGTTCAATGGTTGTGAGATGTCCCTTCAGGGTGAACAAAATGCCTTTCAGTTGGACAGAGGTGATGGTTGTACAACACTGGAAATTCTACTGGACTGTAAATTTCTAAATGTCCATGTGAATTGGATCCTAATTTAAAATAAAAATTTCTGAACAGCTAGTTAAGAATTTGTTCAACAATATCCAACAAATATCCAACTTTACTCCAACCCCTTTAACCTGGAAATGCATTCCTGTGTTCCCTGCTACACCAGAAGAAAGGGATGTCAAAATATTTCCTACATATTCTACGAGGGGGGAAAAGAAAAAATAAGAATGTGGTAAGAGTGGATAAATAGATGAGCAACTCTTGAACTCTGCATCATTTTGGAACTTTGGGTGCTGGAGAACGGGCGCCCTACTCGCCACCCTGGTGAGCAGCTGGTGGCCTGGCAAACCACTGGCACACCAGGGCGAGAACTATCAGCGACTCCTAAGTTAGGCATCATGTTGGAACTTTGGGCGCTGGAGAACAGGCAGCCTACGGGAAGCCCTGGTAAGCAGCTGGGGCCCTGCCGGTGCGCGGGCTAAGAATCAGACATTGATCCATCCCCCACCCCATTAGCAAGTAGACACTGGCGGTCTGAGTATTTTTTGGAGGATGAATGTATACAGTGTGGCAAGTAAGGGGGATTTCCTTCTACCATCTCTTTGAAGGCAAATATTTTTATCACTGTTTTGCTCAGTTTTGATTAATGGTACTGCTTTATTCAATATTCTGTTTTTAAAAGTTCAATATTTTCTTGCATTTTCCTCTACTTGATTGAAAGAACAGCTAATGTGAACAAAATGGGCTGTACTATTGAGCCCATTGCTTGTGTCCTGGTGACCTGCTATGAGGTTCTGTGGTAGTTTTATTGCTGTGCAGTTGCATGGGTTTGTTCTGTCTTGTTCTGCTGTATTTTGCTACCTTCAAAAAAAAAAAGTAGATAAGAAATTAACAAAATACCTCTAAAAAAATCTCCCAACTCCACCAAAGCTGATCCATGGATCATGGATGAGGAGTAACTCAAAAACAAGGCAACAGAATTATATAAGTTGATTAAAAGTATATAACAACAACAAAACAAGTCAGTAAGGTACTGAGCAACCTGAAACAGGATACAACTAAGCAAATAATGGACTTGAAAAGTAAAAAAGAAGAAAAGAAAGTGCTCTAGAGGATATGGCTGCATGTATGTTTGAGTGTATAGGATTGATAACCGTGTTGCTAAGTTGTTACTGGATCATTGAACTTCTTTGCAGTCTCACTGTTTGAATGTACACTTTGTATGCTTTAATTTTGTAACTTTAACAACTAGGTCTAAGAAGACAGTATGTAATTTATCAACTAGTGATATCTTACTGCTTTTTTTTTCTGAGATTCTGTATTGTTTCTACCCCTTTTTCTGTTTTTTTTCTCTCTTTAAATAAAATGTTTAAAAAAGAGTGGATAAATAAAAAGAATATATGCAAAAGCTGAGAATGAGTGAAAGGGAGAGGAAGAGTTTGGAGATATCATATACAGAACTCTTAACTTTTTTCTCATTATAAACAAGTTAAAAGATAGGATTTTTAATTAATGGAGGTGAGACAATGGGCTGTTTTTGTTGATTAACTAATGGTCAACTGGTAGTAGCCAACTGAACTGAATCAGCGTGGTGCTGGGTGTGGAAGGCCCGTCTAAGGATTGCTGCCAACAGCATAAAAGGAGAACTGGAGGGGAAGATGGTACACTGTTGATTCTCCTGGAGGAGGTTGTTGCACTGGTTTTCTTGAGATGAACAGCTGGTTTTCTTCAGCTGTTCTCATCATCAGAGGAGCTCAGGTCTTCACTGTTGCTGAGGATGATTGTGGTTCTCTTTAGGTGAACTCTGGCCTTTACCTTGAGTATTGTTTTCAGGCTCCAGTGCAGATCCCTCTGCATGGCAGCACAGATCCTTCTCCCTGGTGGTGCAGACTTTCTAACTTCTGCCATTGACCTTTGGGCCTTCCCAGTGTAGATCTGGATACAGCCTTGCATGAGACATTGTTGTGGGTTCTAGGCCTCCAACTAGACTTGTACAGGACATTGCTGTAGGACCAAGGCCCTCAGTTGGATTCTTTGGGTCTCTAGTGTGTGGATAGAGCTCCTGCACAATTTTGCATTTGCCTTTTTTGGGTGAATATTATAAATTAAGCCTATAAATTATGCATCTTGTGTTAAATCTTTTCCATTGTGAACCCTGATTATAACAGCTGTGTTTATGATAAAGCTCATATTACAAACTGAACTTGGCAGAATAATGAGATTTGGAGTAAAACAAAAAGTTCCATGAGTCAGCATATTGAAAATCTTATATGAAAATTACAGCACGAGGAGACAGTGTTTGACAGGTCAAGCTGTTTCCTTTGCCTGCACTTCTGGCTGGGATGAAAGAGCATGGGGGTTGTGTTTCACACATGGAGATTTCTGCCCCCAAATATACCATTGATGTATCAGAAAGGATGGAGAGACCACAGCTGTGACCAAGGAGAGCCATCACAGGATTGTAACTGACCAAGGTCCTGACACGCAAACACTGTCACAGTGAGGATGGGAGGGGAAGAGGCTACTAGTTAATAGAAAAAAGTCTGTAACAAGTCGAGTCCTGGTTATATGTATCCTGCATTCCTACAGAATCTGACTCAGCCACTTATTCATTTAATAAAGACAGACTCATGATAAAACTGAATCCTGCTCCTGGTGCTATTCCTAAATACTTTAAATATTTTAGTAGAAAATTGTTACTAACTGAAAATATTTGAGTTTCACAGTTAAATTCTAAAATGAAATTGGAGAAACCTTCTGACTGATGAGAAGACAGATTAGGGTTAGAGAGAATATGATGAGTACCTTTCTGTCTTTCATCTGTCCATTCATCCATCCATCTATACAAGTATCTATCACCATAGAGCTAAAGATGTAGGTAAGGAGCAGAGATAGTCTGTGAACTATATCTGATGTACATTTAAACTTATATGATTTTAAAAATTATAAGTTATCAGTCGTATGTGTTTGCAGAGGTGAGCTAGAGATGTACAGACGAGACTTCCACCTTACTCTTTACTAATGACCTCTATGCCTCAATGTTTCTTAAAAGCATTGTGTCTGGTAATCTAAGTCCTTGGAGAAATTACTGTGAACAACACCTTTTGTCCAATTATGAGTTACAACCTTTTAATCCAACAATAATATAAAGTTGATTTTGTAAGGGATCGTTTCTAATTCTGTATATTTCTGCTCCATAAAAAAGGACTTTGAGAGCCACTCAGCAGGATGATGAGTAGAAAGATAAAAAGAGAAGGAAGGATGGGAAAAAACAAAGGAAGGATATTTTTACCTGGAACCGAGTATCTAAATATAGGGATTTATTTAACACCTTTATATATGAGTACTTCATTCTCTGCTGTGCTCATGCGAAAAAGACAAAACTAATTTGTAAAATGACAAGCAGTTCTTTTTGGCTAAAATTGCCTGATGCCACTGTTTTTTCCCTTCCCTCCCAGGCACATAGCACTAATGTGACCATCAATCCAGGCTGCTGGTTATGAAATGAGAAACCATACAGCCTCCTCAGTCATTCATATCCCTGGGGAGGGAAGTGGGTCAGAGAGATGAAAAAACTCTTCCAAACACAAGAGGCTACTGTTGTTTACAGGGGAAGAATGAGTGAAATTCCTTAAGTTAGGGGTTTTAACAAAATTTATCTCTGTCACTATTTTTCCTGTTCTTAAACAAAAACAAAACAAAAAGCAAAAAGCCAAGGCCAAAAACAAACCTTGAACACAACACACCAGAAGTTTCAGCTATGCCAGGAAACAATGACCCATTTCCTTTGTGTTCTCAGAAGTGTAACAGGTAGCAATGGAAGATAATTCCTTTTCTTTTTAATGCTTTCCACATGATATGAGATAGATAATATGGACAGACAGAGAGACAGACAGATGAGTCACTGAGGAAGTAAAGAAGTTGCGCATGCCTGTTATTTATCCTCACATAGTTTCTCAGCCATGGGAGGCTTACACTCTTTGTGAGGCTGGGTTTAGTGCTTGGTTAAAAAAAAAAAACCCAATTGGTTTGGTTCTAAGAATTGGGATTTTGTGGGGGATGAATGGCAAGTGTGGAGCAGAGAACAGCTTTCTGCCTTTCTGTTCTTCCTGACTTCATTGCACGCATGTGTGGTCTCAGACTCCAACCTCTTTACCACTTCTAGGTAAACCCTATCCTGTGCCTTCAGAGAAACTTACAAGCCTCTCCAACTATGGATGAACCATCTCTTGCCTTTTTACTTTTCTACCTACAAGGAATTAGATGTTTTCTGCTGAGTTCCTTTGGGTACTTCTGGGTTCCTTTCTGACCCTTTATTACTGTCCCCTTCCTCAGACAATAGGCTGGTCCTACCCAGGATTGAAGCTGCTTTCTGGAAATGTATTGTGCCAGTTCAGGTTCCTCAATTTTTTCCCATGTGTTGGGTCGCTGATTCCATTTTATTTCCTCTATTATTAAGAGAGCATAATATATTGATACTTCCTACCATCCAATTTAAAATCCCATGTCTGAGCTACATTAAAGGAACAGCTTTTCATTTCATGCTTCTTGTTTCTAGTCAGTCTCATTTCCCCCCCCACACACACCTGACTTCACATTTACTCTCGTTCTATGGAGATTAAACATTTCTGCAAACTCATTCCCATTCTTTTGAATGTTCTTGTGCCATTGTTTGTTGGAAGTATTTAACTTTATTTTGATGTTTACAGGAGCTCATAGCTAAGCGTTTGCCTTGAGTCTCAGAGTAGACTTTCATTTGTACTTTTCAACAATACTGGAACTACTAAGACTATGATGAATTTAGAGACAGACTAAATTAATTTGCATAATGAAGTAGACATGAGCCTTTTGGGGAAAATGGATGGGATATTATGGTTTAGATCTACAATGTCCCCCAGAAAGCTACAGTTCAGAGGTGGGGCATGGTTGGAGGGGCTTGGTCACCAAGCGATGACATGGGAAGGTACATTCTTGTTCACAGCTCCACCTCTTGCTGTCTGCTTGTTGGCTACCACACCATCTGCCATGCCTTGGATCCAGTCATCCACGAATTGAATCCACTGAAATGTGAGATGAAATAAACTCTTCCATTACATTGTGGAACAAATTCATGCAACTAGAATCAAGAAACAAATTCTGTGACCAGTATTGTAGAAAGAATCAAGGTTGTGAGCTGAGGTAACACTGTATTTGTAATACAAAAAATTTTGATTACACTATTGAAACACTGTTGAAGAATCTATTGTTAGAAATTATTCATTTATAGTGTTTCCCACTGAGAATTGGTATGGATAAATAATTTATCCATCAATTCCTTTTTACCTATAAAAATTAAAAGCAATTGACTTTCATTCACCTAGAAATACTTTTAACATCTACTCAGAAAGCCCCATACTGTTACAATATCAATTGTATCCTTCACAATTATTCTTCAAACTTTCTTTGTTGGTTTGCCAGTTTAGTGTGATATGGCAGCATGACTGATTCACAGGCATATCTTGATTAATGGTGTCAGGACAGACCCAAGGAGTTCAGTAAGAGTTTATTCTTAAGGTTTCTTTTGGAATACAACTTGTCATGACCTAAGAGTTCTGCTTTGGTCTCAAGGTCTCATGAACAAAGACTGTCATGTTTGAGTGCTGTTGTGGATTAAAAACTAGTGGTCAACTTAACACCAGCTGGTTTACACAATGGTGCTGAGCATAGATGTTTCACCTGAGGAAAGTTGTCAGCATAAATAGAGACATGGAGAAGGAAAGGTGTTAATGCATTGAGATGCATTAATGCCTTGAGGCATTGTGGATTCTCCTACCTTTTGCTGTTTAAGCCACTGGTTCTCCTGGAGGAGCTCTGGTCTTCACATTGAGCACTGCTTCCTGGCTCTGGAGAGGAAGACCTGTGCCACTTAATCTCCAGGATGAACTTGTCACACTGCTTCCTGGCGTGTACTCAACTGTGCTTATCGTTGGAGGAGCTCGTGGCCTCCATGTCGCTAAGGATGGCTGTGGTGCTTTTCAGGACAGCCCTGGTCTTTGTTGTGAGTGTGACTTCTCAGCTCCAGCATAGAACCCTCAACCTACCAGCACAGCTCCTTCACCCCGCTGGCATAGACTTCCTAGCTTCCACCGCTGACCTTTGGGCCTTCCCAGCACGGATCCATAAAAGAGACCAGCATGAGTCCTTCCTGTGGGCTCTGGACCTCCAGTTGGACTCCTGGGAGGCACTGTCATGAGCTCTAGGTTTTCATCTGGACTCACGTGGGACATTGCTGTGGGATTCAGGCCTTTGGCTAAATATTCTAGGTCTTTAGTGTTGTGGATAGATTTCCTGCATTTTCTTGTGTTAACTTTGGGTGACCATCATAAAAATATTATAAACTCCATGTCCTGATTCTAATTCTTCTCCTCACAACCCCTGACTATAACAAGTACTATTTAATCTAAGAAAATTGATTTGAACTAAATTGTCTGTATAGAGAAAATTCTCTGAGCTCCAATGCTAGACAGATGAATAATCTCCACCATCAAGTCCCCTGCCAGGATGTCCTAGATCTTGTGTAGCAGGAGGTTACCTAGCTGGAGCTCATGTTTATGTAACCTAAGTGGAATAAAAAGCACTTTGTAAGCTTTTAATCAGATACACAAAAATATTGTAAACATAGGTAAAATGAAGGTTTTATTTTCTGCCTTTTAAATACTAATAAAAGTTTATGGTTAAAATAAGGCAGTTGGGAAACTCAATGGGTACTTGAAGTCATCTTAATGATGGTAATCATCTCTTAGAGTCCTCACTCTTTAAGTGAAGATCGCAATTCAGTAACTTAGCAGCTGGAAAATGCTTTCTGTGAAAGGCTAGATGAGAAGCATTCCTTCTTTTATGAATTTAGCATGAGACAAATTTGAAGGAACTATATAAGGAGTTATATTACAATTTTCAAGCAAAAATTTCCTCCAATTTTCTATTGAATGAAAGTCTAATAATAAAAATAATTGAATTTCTTTTTTTGTTGTAATGTAGATTTAATAGTGTGGAATTTGGATTTTTTTTGGAGATAGCAGTCCATTTGATAGAGATAAAATTACCCTTGCTTATCACCAGATTTGATACAAATATTCATTTGTGTAATTATCCTTAGTTAGCAGATCATCCAGAGTGTTGCAGCTGGGGCTTTGGACCACTCCCACAATTTGCCCATCTGTGCAATGGGCAGCTTGTTTTCTGCATCTCCTCAGTCATATTTTGCTGAAGGACATCCCAGCTACTGAGTTGGGATGAGTGGGGAGCACAGAGTACTCTTGAGTGACAGTGCATGGAGCTGAGTTGAGATTTTAGGTAGAAGACTTCAGCGGCTGTTTTAAACTTTAGAGAGAATGATGCTTTCTTGCTTAATAATATTCAAAACTGCTATTCTAGTGGTAGGATAATTTCTCATGTCAGTCATCTTCTAGACATTGCACCACCAAACGAATTACATGGGACAAGAGTAAAAGATAATTTTCATCTTACATACTCAATCAAAAGAGACTCCTTAAAGAAAAATTTATATTTTTATCAAATGTAATTCCAGGTATAGAATTACATTTCACTGTTCACAGTTCCAAAAAGTCATGTCACAGATGGAGCTGGTGATCCACAAGAATTCCAAAGATCTTAAATAAAGTATTCCAGGTTACAGTGGTGATTTGGTTTAATTTCTATTACAAAATATACAATTGAAAAAATGGCCAATTGACATAAATATGTTCTGAATGTGATTCAGAGTTAGTGTCTTTTGTTCATAGTGTGACTCTGAGAAGATTCATGATATTCATCAAGGCATCAATTGTATATAAGCCTCTGTCTAACCATCTAGAAATTGAAAATTATATTTATTTTCATTTTATATAGATTTTATTGGTGTATATTAAATTTATAAAATATTAGATTTCATTATCATATTTTCACCCATTTATATATTTTTATCATATTTCTACCCCTATTATTCTCTGCCACATTAGCACAGTCCTCTTCCTCTTATCTATTATTTTCATGACATTTTTCTAAATTCCATATATTGGAGAAAACATGATATTTGTCTCTGAGTCCAGAACATAATTTCTCAGTCTTGCACGTGGCCATACCTGAAGATATTTTTGGTTATTCCACCTGGGAAGGTGGGTAGTACCGAGAGCCAAGATGTAGACACAGGATACTGCTAAAATTCTTGCATCCCCTATCAACAAACCCCTAAATGTCCTAAAACTGTCCTAAAATGTCAGTAGAAAGAAAGCTGGGAAGCGCTTGTCTGGACTAGTGGTCTTCAATTTGTGCACACACTGCAATCACCCAGGAAGCTTTGCAATGCTGGCTGCTCTCATTTCTTAGCAGAGGCTGTAAGTTAAGTGGTGCAGGGCTCTCAGCTCAAGCACAAGAGCTAAGCACCAAGGGACCAGAAGCCTGGTGTGCTTTATCCTGCCCATTTCTCTCTCTCTCCACACTCAGTCCAGGGGCTTCTGGATCAGGACTTCTAAGGTCAGTGCTGATAGGTGGATTTGACCCTTAGAAGGTCACCACTAGAGACAGGTGGAGTCAGTGGCAGGGAGGAAGAAAACACCACGGTAAATTCGTCTGCCGGGGCTTAGACATTTGCAGGTCTGCAGGTCTGGGCTTCTTTTATCCATCATCTCATCCAAGGCTGGCCTGTCTGTTCTCCCCACAGGGCCAAAAACTTTGCAGCTTAATAGAAGCAAAAAGTGCAAAAAGCACTCAGTGTGAGCACCTGGAACACACAAGGTCTGTGAGGGAGAGGAGTACCATTTTCAGAGCATGGGTATCCATGCAGCCCAAGGGAACAAGAGGCGAGGACACAAAGTACCTGACTGCAAAGCCTCTGTCTGTCCACCTGCGCTGGCTTTGTTCAGGACTACTGACCTCTCTGTGCCTCTGTTCCTTCACTGCGACGCCTCTCTCTAAAGCAGTCAGTAAGACTCTGTGAGGCTGGCACATTGCATGGGACATGTTTTCTTGCCTCAAGTAGCTCCTGCTTATTCCCATCAGGTCCTTCCTAGGATTCTGTTTATTGGTTTGAATCCAATCACCTCTAAATAAGAGCTGCTCACCTGTTGGTTTGTTTCAGACTCATTCAGGAATAGCTTTATCCCTACTAAGTAAGGAGAGTTAAGTGTCATAACAAATGAACACTGGATGAGTCTGAGCACAGATTGTCCCACTCTTATGACTGCAAGGGGTCAGCCAAGGTCACCAGTGCTGGCAGAGACTTAAAAGCCAGTGATAAGGTGAGAATTATGGGTTTCTGAAAGGACAGCACTGGGTGTTTCCCAGCAGGGGCCTGCAGGCACAGGGAGGCTGGTGGCTCTCTGTCCAGAACTGTGGCTCTGTAGAGGATGTGCTCTTGGAATATTTTTGGATTTCTTTAGTTTAGGTTTAATTGGAAGTGGGAAGGAGGCAAGAACATGTCAAGTGTTTTGTTTGGTTAGCTTTTGTTGTTGATTTTTTTTTTTTTAAAGACAGAATCTTACAAATTGCCCACATTAGTCTCATGCAGTCCTCTTGCCTCAGCCTCTTGAGTAGCTGGGAAAATAGGTAGGGACCACTGTGCCTGGTTAAAGCTGTTGAGTACTGGCTAAGTACTGCGGAACTGACCACTACAGAGTGTGAGTTGGTTTTCTGAGCCAGTCTCTGCAAAGTGTGGTTTATTTTCCCCACTGATTGCTAGAGGGTTTGGGTCAGAGTTCTGAGTCACTCTGTGGCCTGGACCTTGTCTGTTTGTATATTTGCTATGAGGGTGGAGACCGTTGTAGAAAAAAGGGCAGACAGAAAGAGAAGAGGCTGCATATCTGGCTGGAGGTGCCAAAGTTCTTACTGCAAATCCATTCGCTAATGCCTCAAATTCTTGTGAAGTTGAGCTGTGTACAAAGTCAACCCAATTAACTTGGAGACAATTATTTGACTTGAACACTAAACTTCATGCTTATTTAACGATCACAGCTTGTTCAGAGTGAAAAGGAAAATTGGTGCCTACTCCCATGACAAACACTCATTTACATGTTGCACCATGGTTGCCAACTCTGCCCTTCACTTTCCTCTATTTGTGAATAATCATACATTTACACGGGTTATATAAACATTGAATAGAATGCCTATGTGAGCTTTCAGCAGCTACTGTCCATGTGCAGTGCTGCTAAATCCCAAAGTACTTTTTCATAAAATAGAACTGCAAGGACGATTTCCATATCCCATCAAAGGCTAAGAGTACAAGAGACACAAAACAGTAGCATTAAAACACTATTAACCTCTTTACCCAGTGGTTAGCATTAAGAGGGACTTTATTGGGGGTGACATTCCTTAGAATTAATTCAGAAGATCCAAAGAGGAAGTTTGTGGGGGACACATTCTTTCCGGCTGCCTCTGACCTCTACCATCTTTCTATTCTGACTTCAGATGCCTTGACGGGTGCTATCATCCTCTGTTTATCTCCACCGCATCTAGCAGAGAAGTTTGGCTTTAGGTCTAGCAATTTCAGGGTAGCAGGGCTTCCTGCCTCTGACTGTAGATCCCTGTCCTGAAGACTTGGGCCCCATTGTGAGCTGTGAAAGCATCAAAGAGAGGCTCATGTCACATGTGTCAGTGTGCTTGATTTGCAGAACACCTGAACAGGAAAGGAAGGGCAGTCAACAAGGAGACCTCATGGCCATTCTCTGCCACGGTTCTCAGTGTCCTTGGGCTCTTAGGAGGAATAGAGCGCTCTGAACTCACCCCTAGATGAGCACCACTGATAAAGCCCCTGGCTGCATCTCGGTCCTTTTGAGAGGGTGGACTTTATTATGATTTAGTGAAGAGTGTGAGAAGAGATCCTGTCCCCAAATACTGAAGAGCACTGTCTGATCATGCGCAGCCCAGGATGTAATGAAACAGGAGACAGCACCGAAAAGTGGCTCCACCTTGAAATGCCCGCTTGCTTGACGTCAGAGAGCAATCAGATGGGGTTAGGACTGATTTTTGAAGGCAGGCCATTAGCCTATGTAAGTCACAAAGAAGAGGAAAATAGAGAGCTAACATTTTAGTATTAAATTTCCTGCAACTAGCTACTCCCGGCTTGATTTGTCCTGTCCTGATTGTCTTCCTGTCTTCCACCAATGCCAGGTCCATATCTCCCTTATCTGACTGACTGTACGCTGAACTCCCATATGTTACCTTCAGCACTTGCTTCCTGTAACTCCAAGCTTGCCCGGAGCTTGAACTTGTCTTAGTGTGCAACATACATAATGTGGTTTTCTTTTAGGCCAATCAGTAGTAATAACTAAGATGTAACCAATCAATAACCACCAAATACTCTCCTTCTGTATTTCTCTCTTGAAAACTCTATATAAGACTTAGAATACCAGAGATCAGGGCTTGACATTTTTTGAGGATTGATTTCCCTGTCAGGCCCTTCAACATTAAATAACTCTACCTCCACATCCTGGGTGGTGTTTTTGTTTGCTGCGGCTGCAAAAATAAATAAATAAAATAAAATAAATAAATTGAAAAGATTTAACTGCTTTCTTTTCCTGAACACGGAAACGTAGCACACATAATTATGGACCTAAAACCAGATGCAGAATTGTAAGAATTTTTCAAACCAATGTTTTTGCTATTCATTGGATTCAAATGATGTAAGTAATTGGCTTTAAGAGACAAGTACTTTTGCAACTTCTACTTTGGCTGGAGGAAAATAAAAGACAAGTTATGAAAGAAGACACATGAGTTTTTCATAGACCTTGGACTACAGAATCCTTGTTTTTCATTTGTTTTTTCCAAAAGTCCTTGGATTATGCTCTTTTTTTCTGAAGCATTCACAAGCCACACACTACTGTAATATGTAGGACATTGTCAGCTATCAGTTTGAAGCACAAAAACTAAGCAGAAGCAAACTTGGAGAAGCGAGTGGGTACTTAGCCACTGATGTTCCGTGGTGACCCTCAGTGAGGGACAAGCTTTGCCTTTGCAGAGGGACCACCCATGCAGCTGCTCTATGATCTCCTCCCCTAGTTCTCTTTCTATTCTTACTTCATGTTTTCTTCCCAGAATGTACCTTGCAAAATTGCAAGTTTCAATTTTCAAATGCGCTTGTGAGATTTTACTGGAAAGTTGGCCTGGGTGGTCCCAAGAGAAGCTTTAGACTTTAGATATCACATCATATATCGTACTTCCCTGCCTTGTCCAAAAATCGACATCAGGCGCCCTAGCTTACCATGTTATGCCTAAAATTTTCCTGTACACCTATGCATCAACTCTGTCCAACAAGCTTTATATTCAAGTTCCTGCTAAAATCTGATTGCTTCTCCTGTCACAGTACATTATGTGTATTTAATTTGTGTCTTATCTCACCTTTGTTCTAGTTTTCTTTTCCTACATATGATCTAACTTGACTGCTTGCTTTTCCCCAGTGGGCACTTAATAATGCTAGTAGGTACTTAGGCTACTGAAATAAATAAAAATTGGCACTATCTTCAATTAGCTGCTAGTCTGATGTCCCTATTTCAGAAACTCACCCAACAGAGATAATATATGTTGACGAATTTTGAGGGGAAAAGGAACCTAGGGGATGTGGAACGCCAAGAGTACATCCTAGGAGAGATGACTGTCTCCTTAACGCTGCTGGTAAAGTTTAGTCCTCTGTTTTTCCTGGAAAGTGGCTTTCATCTCAAAAAGTTCTGCACAATACTATTATTCACAAAAATACTAAAATATCTGTTCTAGTCTGAAAATACTTGGTGCTAAAATTTGTCCTCTATGAAGTACATCTTTTAGGGATGAAAGAGATTATAAATTAGTGCTTATCTTACTCTTAACTTTTTGTGGGGATTTCAGACATCTCTTTAGAATGTCCTAAGAGAAATCACCTAAGACGGCCACCCTTCAGCAAGGGTAATTGACTGCTCTTCTGAATCGGAGGAAGAAGTAATTTGCTGCATGTAGCCTTGAGCAAAAGCAGCGTGGAATTGACCTCAATCCCCATCTATTTTCAGTGTAATAGCAGATGAAGAGGTTACATTAAAAAGTAACAAACACCATGCAAACACACACACACACACACACACACACACACACACACACACGGTTAAATTATCAATGGGAAATTTCAGTAATTCTAGGAACATTCTTCTTTCTTTTAAAGATTTCCAATAAACATATAAGAATCATATCCCCCTAGTCAATCAAGCCATTATGATCTTCAAGCCTACCTTCTCCCATCTCCCTGTCTCTCTGTAGTTCCACAGTACTTTATTCAGTGCTACTCTGTTATCTGGAATTATATTCTAATATATCTAGTCTGTGTCAGCGATATTTTAACTTCTAATCCTGACTTCCACTTAATCAACAGACACACATTTCTAAAACCCAGACTGAAACTTTAAATCAGTTTCTCAAAAGGCTCTAAGTGCAGAAATATGTTCAAAATCCATGAAGATGTCTGTCTGTATTTTGTCTTTAACCTGCTCAATTCATAAGCAGCTATGTGATGCTGTCATGTGACAAGATCAGATCCCAGTTCTCTGAGATCCCTGCCTTCTGTCCCTCTCCCATCTGCTGCTCTTAGGCTGTCCCTGTTGCCCAGAAAGGGCATTGGCCACTTTAAATTGCCTCACACAGGAAGGAACAGTTTTCCTTTCCAAATCCCTCCGTTTTTCTTTACGTTGTCAATGATTTTGACATTTTAAACATTCCACTGTAGAAACAATCAAACAGACATAAAAACTAGAGAGTACTATAATAAAAACTGAAATATACTCATCTCCTACCTCTCTCCTAATTTCAGTGAATTTATCAATTCAAGTTTTCAGTCAAGTTTTCTTCATTTATATCTCTCACTTACTTGCCTCAGTGTCTCTCATTGCATTATTTTGAGTGAAATTTGAGTTCTACAGCTGGAATTCTTTCTGGAATCAATCACCCAGTATGTGACCTTGAAGAGTTGTGATAAAGGTCAGGCAGGACAGTTACATGATTGTTCTACTCTTTTCTTTGGTTTTCAGAATAATAAGGACAGGATATATTGGCAAAGTTTCAAGATCACCAATGTGGTTGCTTTATTCTCATTTTGAAATCATGGACCTTGACGTATTTGATAAGTTTCTTTCCATTCTAGTCATAGTTCTTTGTAATACTAAAATTGCTCCATGTTTAGCCAGAGTCCAATAATGCCAAAAGTATCTGATATATATATAGATTCTAGATCTGCCCCAGCCAGATCTAGAATAACCAGTTCTAGAATAAACTTGGCTTGCTTTCTTTGGGAATGGAACTTGGCCTTAGCCACATAAAGAGTAATCACTGATATGGCTAGAATCCTGATTTTTCCATGAGCAAGATCAATCAAAGGGTTTTTGTAGATAAAATATCTTGTGAGTGGACACCGGTATTTTCAACTGCATTGAAGATATAAGGAGTGAGATTCATTTTTAAAAATGTTTGCTTTTGTCTGTTTTCCTGTGTGCTAAGCCTTGGTTTCATAAACCCTTAACAGATTCACTCCTTTTATTCCTCTTTCTAAGTATATATAGTAGTTTCATGAAAATATTTTAATATTACTGAATATTATTCAAGAATATCACAATTCTTCCTGACCATAAGGTATGACAACTAAAGACAAATTAATTATTCTAAAACTTATTAAAGATAGTTTTTATTTGTGTGGTTAAGCGTGAGTTTAAGCATTCACATACATGCACACGTGATTAACAACCCACACATATACATCATAACAATACTGCACACATACTTATCCTGGGGACCCACATGATAAGGCCACAACATGTCATAATCAGTCCACACGAGTATCTCCTGTGTGTTTTTAAAACATTGATTAAATTTATTGGTACACTTCAGGTACACTTGATGATTATAGTCATCATAGAGAATTTGTACCTGTACATGATATACCTTGATTCTATTTGTTCCCATTGCCAGCCCTCCTTTTAACCCTTCTTTCCCTCCCTCTTTATAAAAGCTCTATTTCCTTTTTTTTTTCTTTTCTTATTTTTTCCTAAATTTTCCTTTCCTTCCTTTTCCCTTCCCCCCATCTTGGTTCCCCTTCCTATTTGAACATTGTCGTCCTATTTCATAATGTGCACTCTACAGTTTGGTCCTTGTGCTTCTGGTTCCTACACCACAGAAACAATGCATTATATTATTTGCATGTCCGTCTGATTTATTTCACTTAAGAGTATGTTCTCTAGGTCTCCTGTGAGTTTTTGCACATTGACCAAAAACAAGAACAGGGTTTTGTAAAGCCCGAGGTGAAGGGTCTCATAGAGTACATGTGAGCCGTCCAGGAAATGCAGGCAACCAGTGAAGTCTCAGAATAAACAATTCAGTCTAGAAGAGGAAGGGATCCATGCAGACTGAGAAAGAGATTTTTTTTATTGGAAACTTGCTGTCTCTTCACCTACTGAATCATACCTTGCAGGAGGAAGTCTACTTGGCCATCAGATATCTTGTGTAAAAATTTTCCACAATGAAAAGAGACTCTAGGGTATAACCCAAACTAGTTTATTCTTTGATAATACTGACTTTTTGTATAAGTACTTAATACAATTTGGTGAAATTTGTCCTCACCTTGCAGACCCAAGTACACAGGGTATCCGCTTGCACTTGACAGGAGTATGGAGTTGTGTAGATGTGGGTCTGGTGGTGACAAAGAGATCCTGAGATCCAGGGCAATTGTCTGAATGTCCTCTCCTATCAAGGCCTCCTTCAATAACTCTCATCACTTCTGAATGGGGCAGTTTATATGGAAACTGTTTCCAGCTCTTCTCACCACATTTAATTTCAGGCCTCTTACGTCAATATTCAGGATGACCTAGACTCTATGAGCTCAGAATGCAGAGCTGCTGCTCTAGAAATGAGCATCAGAAGGTGACAGTCCCTTTTGGAGTCACTTTGTGCTCTTCCAAGGTGATCAGGACATGGGAGGAGAGACACAGACAACCACAAGACCAAAGACTAACACCTGACACCAGTCACAATCCCAGTATAGATGAACGAAAACCTAATTCCTCAGGACAACTCTGATTGGTAAAAACATCTCCTGAGACTTCATATAAGTTCCAAGGAACTTTGGAGGACATTTTAACTCCCAAGGACAACTGAGGGAAGAGCAAGGTGCTATTTCCAGTAAAAATTATTAAAAGACAGAGAGAACTAGCTTCAAGAAGTACCTTGGGACAGTTTGAGAGCAGGACCTTGTTCTGGGTCTCTTCATAAATTAAAATGACATCTGGGACAGCTTTTAAACTGGAAAAAGAATCTTTAGTTTTTTAAAAAAGTTTTTGTTTTGCTTTGTTTAAAGAAGAGCCTATATAACTCAGGCATGCAGCTGTGTAATTAACTGCAGTTTATATTTGCTAAATCAGCTCTGCCCTTCCACTTTAACATGGAAAACTAAATTGCTACTCGAGACAGAAATGTTTAGAAGGAGAAGAAAGGAAGCAGAAATGGCACACTGGAGCTGCACTATCAAGGCATGGTGAAAAACTTGAAAACTAGAAGGTGACAAGGTCACCACTGCAGCAACATGGGGTTTCCTTGGTCTCTGCAGAATTTCTCCCACTAACCAAACACAGCCAAGATTTGGATAGGGAAGCAAAAAAACAAGAGAAACAAATGAACTAAAAACACATGGCCAATCTCCTCAACATATCTACTTAACGATAAGCCCCAAAGCCCATAACATGGATAACGAAGGTGAAAGGACCACAAAAGACCAGCAAGAACAAAACTAGGATGATCTCTGTTAATAAGCATGATAGGATTAGAAAAGCCACCCTTCTGAAACCCAGATGAAGCAATTTATTCTGGTAACAAACATGAACAATTAAGTAATTATGTTTCCTGGGAAAATCAAAAAAGAGTAATCAGACACCCCACACCTGCATCCAGCTTTTGCTTTCTTCTTAGTAGAGTGAGTGGTAACTAATCACCCAATGCCTTTGACACAAGTGAGAGCTGCAGTGTGGTCTGGAGCAGCCTTGTCAAACTGGAATCTGAATCTACCTCTCTTCTAGAGATACCAACCATTGGTGGAGTATGTGACAGAGAGGAAAATCTGGTAAAGGATATCAGAAAAGACTACAGTCAGGACATCATTGTGGCCCAGGACCATGGGTCCTGTTGCTATGCTCAGTCAGTGACAGGAAAGCACAGGGCAAGATATTGCTTCTAACTTAAACTTGATGGGGAGAGAGGTAGAAATATGTGCACAGTATAAGCTAAATTTAAAGTTTGATCTTTATTTTAATATATACTAGAGAGTATAAATTGTAAAGAGATACCAGTATCTTAAATGATATCCAAGGAAACTGGCCACCAGCCACACTAGTTTGGATTGGTTATTATAAGGCCACCATCAATAATGATTGTAATTATGAAAGAAAAAGCATGTGAATTTCTAAAGGGATCATTCTGTATCAGTTAACTTTTGATTGCTGTAATGAAACGTCTGATGCAGGCCACATATAAAGTACAGAGGTTATTCAGTTGGGATTTTGGAGCTGAAAGTACACATGACTGAAGTGGGGAAGGAAAGTGGTCATATTGTGGCCAAGAGTGAGGAGGCTGGACTGGTCTGTAAGCTCACAATTCTGCTGACAGGGGGAAAAAGCAAAATAAGGATCTCATGAGGTCTTCTAGCCAATCTTGACTAGAAGAAGCTAAAAGCAAACTTTACTAGAGAAATTCCCCTGGGAAACAGGTCAAAGATGAGAGTAGAGAAAGAGAGGGAAAAAAACATAGAGAAAGGCACCAGATGATCTTGGGACTTAGATCAAGAGACCAGAAAAAGTGTTAATGGACCAGACACAGAGAGTAGAAAGTCAAATGAATAAATGATAGGCCACCTCCACCACCTATAAGATATAGAGGAAACAATTTAGTTAATGTGACTAACATTAAGAGATTATGTACTCACACCTATGCACTAACATATGTGTGTGTATGCATTCACTCTAGAATCACTACATTATTCACCCAGGGATAGAATAAAATAGATATCCACACACCCCACTCACTAAATCTAAGCTAACCATGAATTAAGAAGCCCCTTGCTAGTCCACTGTCCACCCCCAAAGATGAGACAGCCCAAGGACAGTAAACAGTCAAAAAGAAGCCACATATAGACCACCAGAAGAAATGACACTAAGCAGAGGTGCCTGGAAGCCAATCATTACATGTATGTGAAGCTCCGTGTGTGTGTGTGTGTGTGTGTGTGTGTGTGTGTGTGTGAGACTCACTTCCCTACAAAAGTAGCTGAGAACAAAGGACCCACAAGTTCTCCATATTTCTGGAGCTCCCTACCCTGATTCTTTCTTATCAAGGCAGCTATCTATCTTCTGTCCCACTCCTTCCTTTTCCTCTTTACAAATAAAATGTCTTTTGTTTGTTAAACTTTGCCCCTCTAATTTTTATTGGGACTGAGTTTAAGATTCCAGTGGCCTCTTGGACTCCCAAGCAGCAGTGCTTGTTCCCATGATACAACATCTTTGGTTCCCTGACCGCGAACCAGATGTGATGGGTCCATTAAAATAACCTCAGCCCTTATACCAAAAGGGCACAACCTCAGAGACTCAGGGTTCCCATGGCCCACTGTAGCTCTGTCTCAGGGTTTACTATGGAAACAGATAAAACAAGATATACAACTCAAATTCTGTTTTGGGTACTTTTCTTTTATTGTTGAGACAAAATACCTGATACCCAAAATGAAACAAAGAAAGGTTTATTTATCTTACAGTTTGTGGAGGTTTCAGTCCATATTCAGCTGGCTCCAAGGTAGGGTGGTGTGGCACTGAGGCAACACTTTAAGGAAACAGCCAGAGCAAAAAGGGGAAGGTAAGCCTTTTCTTCTCCCTTATAGTGTAGACAGGCCACCACCACACCCCAGGGAGGGTGTAGAACTTACAAAATCTCCTTGCTCTCCTCTAGCACAAGATGAGGATATTTACAAAGTAAGAACCCTGGATCCCTGCTGAGTCTCTCAGTTAGAACTTTAAAACTTCTCAAGGTGATACAATGTATCAATCATAACAGCTCCCAGTAGATCAGCCAGGGACTCAGCCTCTAATCACAGGGATTTTTCCAGGACAGGGGAACTACTTTCCAATCATAGCAATCACTGGTACCTGAGCAGTGTAAGCAGTCACCACTTAGGTACAGTTGAGCTGTAGCCTTAATTTTGCAAATAAAAAAAATCTTATTGGTAATAGCATCACCTGAAAATTTCAATAACTGTAAGCGTGTTTTAGAAAATGATATGGGAATTTTGGTACCCAAAGTTTTCTTGGAACTGTTTTATCAAAAGAGAAAAAAGGAAAAATATAAAATAATAGAAATAGATCTATCAGCGTTTCCTGAGCTCTGCATCATGGTGGAATTTGGGGCGCTGGGAAAACAGGCAGCCTGCTCGCCGCCCTGGTAAGCAGCTGGTGACCTGATGGTGCAAAGAATCAGACATCTATCCATTCCACTTCCCCACCCCCATTCCTTAGCAAGTGGGAGCCGAGGGCTGAGTATCTCTTGGGAGGATGAATGTATCCAGTGTGGCAAGAAAGGGGGATTTCCTTCTACCATCTCTTTGAAGACAAATATTTTTATCACTGTTTTGCTCAGTTCTGATTAATGGTACTGCTCTATTCAATATTCCGTTTTTCTAAGTTCCATATTTCCTTCCATTTTGCTCTACCTGATTGAAAGAACAGCTAATGTGAACAGAACAGGATGTACTATTGTGCCTATTGCTGCTGTCCTGGTGACCTGCTGTGAGGTTCTGGGCCAATTTCACTGCAGTGCCTTGCATGGGTTTGTTCTGTCTTGTTCTGCTGTATTTTGCTACCTTCAAAAAAAAAAAAAGTAGATAACAAAGTAACAAAATACCTCCAAAAAAACTCCCAACTCCACCAAAGCTGATCCAAGGCATTCAGGGAGGCTGAGGAAGGAGGATTACAAATTGCAGCTCAGCCTGGGCAACTGTGCGATTTAGTGGGACCCTGTATCAAAATGGAATGGAATTGAATGGAATGCCCAGCATTGTAGCATAGAATGAAGGCCCTGCTTCCATCACCAGTACTGCAAAAACAATCAAACAAATAGATACACCTAAAATATGAAATACTATATACATGAAAAATAGAGTAGAAGCAAATCTGGCAAAGACTTGATAGGTTTTTAATCTGAAGGATACATACTATATTTTCTCCCTACATCTGTGCACTTTAAAAAATAAATAAAAAAGACTGAAAATATAAAGATATGTTGCACTTTTTTTAATGCAATAAATGCTTAGTTGGAATTTCCCTTGTCCCAGACCTGGGGATTCTGAGGTTATTATTCAGATATATGCTATACAACATGAAACTTATATTTTACTTGCTAACAAAACAACAATAACAACAACAACAACACAACAACCAGTCCCTAAAATAGGATGAAGCCTGCATGCATTGTTAGGGAAATTAACAGGGGTAATGAGCAGGGTCTCACAAATGTGATGGTTGTACAGTGAGACCCACACCCTGAAGTAATAGGCATTAGGCTAAAACTTGGAGCGCAGGTCATGTTTTTTAAATGAGAAAATTAGTTTTCCTTGTAGAGAAAATGCCATGTACAGAGTCTCTGTTGGAAAGAGCTAGGCTGGGCAGGCTCACTGGATGCCACCACCACTGGGCTTAGAGCTCAGCAGAGCCCTGAAATGTGGAAGAAGGAAAGTGCCTGGTCTGAGGGATCTCCTTAGCCTTGGAAGAGGACAGCTCTGTATTTTAGTGGGTGTTCAGTAATCAGGTCCAGAATATCTAAGGGAATGTCATTTCCTCTCTACACTTTATGATCACCATAGCTGCGTCATATAACATAGTTTGAAAAAATAACGCATTTACTTATTTTTTAGCCAACCACACAGTAGCCAGAGAGGCTCTACCACACAGTTAGTGCTGGCTCTAAGCTCTGTGAAGATATGAAAATAATGCACATAATTCTTCTCAGTAATATCAGAACAAAAAAGAATAGGAGAAACCTGGGAAAAAAATCATAGAAAACGAAATGCACTCCACATATGTATTGCTGTTTAAATCTTTAAGCAGGCCTGATTCCAGCACAAAAGTATTATTAACTGAAATAAATAAAAGAAATACTCTGACTTGACACTTCTCTTTGTTCCTTGACAAAGAGAAATAACTGAGCATGATGAGGTTCTCCAGTGATTTTAGAAAATGAGTTACCGGACGCATTAAAAACTCTTGGGAGGAAAAGCAAAGCAATAACAAAAACAACAAAGAAAAAAATTTAAAAATGTTTCTGATCCTTCTATTGTGCTGATGTAAGTGTGGATGACTATTTTTGTTACAGTCTGTTCTAAATGACACTAAGAATAATATATGTACATTTTCCAAAGTTCTTTATTTACATTATTTGAGTTCTATTTTTAAATCATTTGAATCACATTCAAAATACAATCAAGAGCTTGATTTGCCTAGTGAAAGAGTTATTTTAGACAAGTGTGACTTATTTCCAACATATGCTGTACAAGCAATTGTGTTGGGATGACGTCCATCAGCGGTAATGGTAAGCTAAAAACAGTGCTATCATATTTCATTCTGATAATCATAAAAGCATACACATAAATTCCCAATAGTTTAGCCCACAGGGGCAAAATCCTCACATTTTCTTTCAGAGTATAGATGTGTTTCAGACAATATACAAAACAGTACAAAAAGGTCAAATCTCAAAACTTACCTGGTCATATTATTTGTAATTCCATTGTAGTGGGTAGAAATTGACTTGTGGTTAATGTCTGTTCTAGGTTCTAAATCACCAGGACCATCATCATTATTTATAAGTCATATTTGTTAACATCGTGGCATGCTTTCTTGTAGCTGCTTCTCTCTTGCTGACTGGTCACCTATTAAGCCAAATTTGTCCTTTTCACTCTATATGCAAATGTATCTGTCCAAGGTAATAAAAATGACTGTGGCAATTGATTCTAATGAGCAGCCTCATCTTATAATTTTACTCTGAATTTAAACTTTTTATTCTTTTTTCCTAAAAAAGAGGAGAAACTATGATTATCTTCAAACTGTCCTAGATATAAATCGGGGAAAGATTTTACAACTTTTAAAAATAAGGTGTATGCTGTATTTTTCTGCAATAAAGCTTCTCTAATACTGTTGATTTGTGTTCAATTTTCAGTTATGTACTATTGAATTTTTTTCCATCAGAGGAAACAACTCATAACAAGAGGCATAGTCTCATTTAAAAATCATTCTCAAACAGTCCTGTCTTCCCTGGCCAATGTCATATTTACTAAGGAGGAGACTTTGAGGCAAAATAAGGAAAATGTATTACAGTGAGATCAAGAGATGCCATGGGCAGAGAAAAGAGCTATTCCTCTTCCTCAGTGATGCCGCAGTGTCAGCTCAGCCAGTGAGTCTAGGGGTGGTGTTGGTGTTTGGTAGGTTGACTGGATGACACAAGCATCGTGGAGGATAATTGATGAGGATAGAGTTGCTGATCCAGCTCCTATGGACCCTTCCATGTAGCAGGAAGCATCCTGGACCTTCCTCTGAGAGACACGGGGAACCATTGGATGCTTGTGAACAGAGCGGTGATGTGAGTTGACTTAGTCTTCAGCGCTGTCTCCTGCATGAGCTAGACTTCAGAGAGGTCAGTTTATGCAGCATGGAAGGAGAGCTGAGAAGTGTGAAGAAGATATTGTTGGGAAGTTGGGGAGAAAACAGATGTGCCAGGAATGAGCAGCACCCCATGGGAATCTGGGAGGAATAAAGCAAATTCTTACTAGAATGATACGCAGGTGGTGTGATTCCTAGGAGGCTGGTGAATAAATCTACTTCGCATAGCTTAATGGCTCTTAGCCTAGGAACCTGACTGAACTTGAGCTGTTCAGCTGTAATGACACATAATAGCATCTCAAATATGATTTTAAATTTCATGAGCAAAAATATACGGAGACACATACACTCACTAACACAAAGGATAAGCACCAGATACCTTCCTACAAACATAAATTATACCCTTGCAGTTAGTTAAGTAAAGGAATTGGAAAGAAAGAAAATAAATCTGTCCAAGCGTAAGAATACCTCAAGTAAGTAAACTGTAGCGTTTTCGTTTACCCTTCAACATACTCTAGATTAAGTATACATTTTGCTAAAAATCAAATATAACCTCAAATCACAATATCAAATGTATAATTGTATTAATTTAAAGCAATACAATTATACTGTCTCAAATGAAGGCTTCTTTTGCAAATAGTTTGGCTCAAAACAGCATCAACTCTGATGCTAATATATACTTTTAGAAAACTGCATTTGGCTACCTATCACCGTCACAGCTGCCAAGTATAAATTTTCATTTTTTAAAAATGATTGAATTTAATAGAAAATGAAAAGACTTCACTGCAAATATTTATACTGTCACATGTGAGACGCTATACTCTTCTGTTGATATCATATTTTACAAGAGTTACTGGCAAACGAAAATATTTTCATGAGGCCTACAGGTTGCCCAGTCTTTTTACATTTCCCTCCTTAGTGTTTTAAGTAAGGACAAACAGCAAAACCAAAGGATGGGGCCGCGAGTGCGTGCGTGCGTGTGTGTGTGTGTGTGTGTGTGCGCGTGCTGATGGAGGAGCACTGGGGATTCAAACTAGTCAAGAGCGCAATGCAAAGAAGTGAGCTTTTTTAACTAAGCAAAAGCTGAATTCCTCACCCACTCTGTGTGTGCTTAGGCTGGAAGGCAGATGTGATCCAGGAGGTGCAATGATTGAAGACAGCAATCTTCTGAGATGATGAGGTTCTGGCCTCCAAAGAGAAAGATTTGCAGTAGTTAAAGTTAGTGTGTATGACTTGGTTTCCCAAGAAGAAAACTGATTGTGCCCCAACAGGCAGGGATGTTCCATAAGGGACACCCCTGGGAGACACTTCCAGCTGTACAACAGATGCAAGCAGAAAGCAGGTTTGATTTGGCTCAAAAGTTTAGTCTAAGTGTGCACGGTGGAGCTCAAGAAAATATTCTGCCTACTCCACAGGACAGTAGGGCCCAAGAGGAATCAAGGTCAGTGCAGATTGATGTTAACAAAAAATAATTTCAAAGTCAGAAGATCAGAGCTATCACACTGTGAGTTCAGAATGAAGGGCCAGGTGCAAGTCTAAGAGCAGAAAGTGACATAAGAGAAAAAGGAGTCAAAGCAATACTGTGACTGAAGAGATGTAAATAAACTTCTGAGCCTATAACCTTGAGCATTCAAGCAGGTGTTTTTGTTACTGAAGATGGTGTTGTCTTATCTGGATCAAGATAGGCACAGAAAATTTTAAGGGAGGGTAAAGGAAGCTTAGAAGTGCCAGGGTTGACAGCTATGAGGTTTTTATAGAGATCTTGATCCGCTGTAGAAGTATCTACACCTGCTAAAAGAGATTGCAGAGAAATAGAAGATTAATGGCAAATTTTCCCTACAGAATCCTGGAGGAAAGACATATGAAATAAAAAGGAAAATCTTTAGAATGTGGTTGTGTAAATATCTATTTGTGTTAATGTGTTTTGTCTTTTTTATAATTTATTTTGAAATATGTAATGTGTTATGGCTTAAATATGAAGGACCCACCAAGGACCCGAGTGTTGAGGGCTTGATCTCCAAAGCAGTAATGTTCAAAGGTGACATCTAAAAGAGGGACTGATCATGAGGGTACAACCTTAATAATGGATTCCATTAATGAGTTCACTGCTCAATGGGTCATAGGGAGGTGGGAACAGATGGCAGGAGGAAGGAGCTCACTGAGGAGGCCTTCAAAGGTGCATCTTGTCCCTGGACCATTTCTCTCTGGCTCTCTTTCTCTCTCTCCTTGTTTTCCACCTGCCACAAACTGAGCAGCTTTCCTCTGCCTCACCCTTCCACTAAAATGTTCCTGCTTTGGAGCCCACAGTGATGGACTAGATTCTTTGGAGCCATAAGCCAAAATAAATCTTTCATCTTTGAAGTTATAAATATCCAGCATTTGGTTCCAGCAATGGACAGATGATTGATATAGCATGGAAAATAATTACAGTAGAATAATGTTTGTGTTTTAATTCAGTTAATATGTATTTTCAAATACAGGACAGGAAAACTACAATAAATTGTCTGCAGTAAATTGTTCCCATTATTTTAGAACAGTCCCCAGTGTAGGCCATAGTCATTGGCAGAGTGCATCATTAAAGTATATTATTACTAAGCTAAAATATATAAAATAAAAAAGGAAAAGACTTCCCATTCTGATCTTTAATCATAACCCACAGTAAGATTATTAAAGCACAAAGAGACAAAATTGTATTTTCTGACTGATAATGCTTTTATACGCCTCTGGTAACTAAATAGAGGCTTTATATGTATCTATTATTATCTTCTGAATGAGATTTCTAGTACAGCTAAGATTTTTTAATAAGTGCATCAGTCTCAATTTAAAGAATAATAAAGGTTAGAATTTATAAGGTTCTAATAGAAATCAGTAATTAGATAGGTGATTTTTCAATATCCAACTATTTTCCAGTATTCTTATATGAGAAAAGTGATTTACTTGCTGTTTGTACTGTAGCAATTGTGGTCATTGAATGGTAAAGTAATAAAGGATTTGCTAAATAATAAAATTTATGGATGAGACCTTGGAACTTTAATTATGGAGGCAGTAAAAGCTTTTTTTCCTCAATTCTTGAAAGGTATTTCATGCCTAAATTAATATATTCAGCATGGTGTCATAAAAATAAGACATAGGCCATTAATTAAAGTTAATTAAAATCAAGCAATTAGCATGGACACTTGTCACTGAGCGTATTATACTAGAGAGACAATTCTAATTCAACCTGCTGAGCAAGAGCCTTGAAACAGTGCCTCCTCTACAAGATGATCATTAAAGAAAGATGGATGCATCCAGAGAGTGGCTTCCCATCAGGGTTCACGTGGGGAAGGGAGAAAGTGGGGTTCTGTGTCTGTATCATTTCTTTTCTTAGGAAAAAATTGAATTTCTCTGTGAGTCACTAAAATAACTTCCAGAAATCATCCATCTACATTCACAGAGAAGTTTGTAGAGTTGTCTGTCTCCATCAAGGTATGGGTCAGAGGCGAGAGTTTCCTCATTCCCTTGATGCTGGAGGCAAAGCCACTCTGAAGCAGGAGGCCAGGGGCAATATGGGAATCAGCATAGCCTAATTTGATGACGTTGTCAATTGGAAAGGGTAAAGGGCTCCTCTACACCAAAGATTGCTCCCTGCCACATGACAGAGCAGCTCTAAATAGGACCAATTTTTAAGGGTAATTATAACTAATTGAGATCTACATTATATAGCTTTGCAACTGTTTCTAATAAGTGCAAAATACTAAAAGAAAAATCTGTTATGAATGCATGAGCCATGATTCTCTAGAGAAACAGAAACACAGGGTTCCCATTCATTTATTTGTCTATGTATCTGTCTGTCTGTCTGTCTATCTATCTACCTACCTACCTACCATCTATCTCCCTATTTACCATGGAATGGTTAAGAAGAATCTATATCTACTAAACTGAAAGGGTAGTCAGGCTGACTGGAGACCCATCTAGTATCAGTCTGCTGGCAGAATTCCTTCTTGTTCAGGCAAGCTCCATCTGTTCTATCAAAACCTTCAATTGATTGGCTAAGGCCCATATATGTTTTAAGATGCTAATATGCTGTTTTCAAAGCATAGTAACCTAAATATTAATTTTATCCAAAATGAACACCTTCACAGAAACATCTAGAACAATATTTGTCCAACTATCTGAGCACAGGGCCAACCCACACAGACACATGAGAGTAGCTGTCAGAGCAAACATCTCTCAAGAATGAAAGGCCTATTCACTGCAGCCCTTAGTGAAAAACAGAAAATTTCTAGAAGCAGATAGGGGAGAAAGTAAAAACTAGGGATGCAAGAAAAGACTAAGACATAACTGGGCATAAGAAGAACCATGGCCCTTTGAGCCAAGAGCTCACATCCCTAGGTATGAGAACAGTGACAGTTCAAACTGAGATAGGGTTAATTTGTCTTGCTCAGAAAATGAATATAGTATCACATTTCCAATTAAATCACATTCCAATTAAATATAGTATCACAGTCTTTGCAAGGGGGAAAGGATAACGACCCGGATCTCCTTGCTTCCTATCTTCTGTGACTCTGTAGGCTTCCTGAGGTTTTGTGGGTCCTATCACTTTTGCTTTGGGTCTTCTCTCTTCTCTATGGAGCAGGGTAACCCTAGGAGGCCAAGTTGATTCAGTTGCATCTTTTTTAAAATTTATTTTAAGTGATGCATAAAATACGGAAACCATAAATCTTCTTTTAGGTACCTATCACTTTTCTTTACCCAGTTATTCATTAATGAACACTGAGATTGTTTCTCTCAGCCACTGTAAACAGTGCTGCTGAGAACACAGAAGTACAGACCTTTCTTCCGACTTCCTTTCCTGGGCGCTTGCTCTGTATTGGGGTGTGGGATATCGGGGGAATTTCAGCTTTGATTTTTTTGAGAAATCTTCATTTTGTATTACACACTGTGGCTAGAATTCACATTCCCCCAAGTGCAGTGGACCCTATCTCCACAGCCTGGCCCGCATTTGTTGTCTTCTGTCTATTTGTAACAGCCATCCATACTGGTGTGCAGTGATGTGTCCTTGTGATTTTGATTTGTATCTGTTTTTGTATCTGTTTTTTAGAATCCACATTATTATGGTTTATTATAGAACTATTTGATATCCTCCAACACCATTTCGTCTGACTCCTGAAGCTGGTTCTTCTGCAAACACTGATCATGGGTTTTAATTTTTGGTGTGAATATTATGGTCATTATTTGTAAAAAGACATGTGTTGTAATTTTTAATTACCCAATGGTACTCCTGAAATATATATAGAAATCAACATGAAAAGAGAATGTAAATTACTGTTCTGAAATTTATTTTTACTTGGCTTTGATAACATACCAGATGTCAGGTTTTAGGGGGCAAATATTGGAAGAATTTTCCATATAATTCTCCAAAACCTCATCCTTCTTCATCTTCCAAACCATAAACATATAATCAGTAACTATTATGGTTGTGATACACTGCATCCCTAAAGAATCTCCCTGTGTTAAGCCTTGATTACCTGCTGATGTGTGGACCATGACCACCCTGAGTTCATCAGACAATCAAACCACTGATAGGATCTTACTTGGATGGCTTTATCATGAGGTGATGGAGGTAGGAGGTGGGACCTACGTGGAAGGCATGACCTTGAACACCATGTCTGGTTCTGGGACCTACGTGGAAGGCATGACCTTTAACACCATGTCTGGTTCCTGATCTTTTCCCGTTGTGGAGTGTTTCCAATTTTCTATGCTTCCTGGCCAACATGAAGTGGGTAAACTTCCTCAGGGATACTGTTGCACTATGCTGGTTCTGCCTTCTTCGCAGGCAGAAAAGTATACAATATGAAACTTCTCACACTGTGAGTCAAAGTAAATCTTTCCTCCTTTAAGTTGTTTGTCCCAGGCATTTTATCACATCCAGGAAAAGCTAACCAGTACAGGAACATATTTAATTTTTTTGTTCTTTTTTTCTTGAATTTCAGACAACCAGTTTTTTTTCTTCCCCCCTGAATTAGAGACTAGCGGAGTCATCCATCTTATCGTTCACCTTGAGGGTACATTTGTATTTAGATGCTTGACAATCATCATGCAATTACTCAAGGCACAGAGAAACAGCTGTCACTTCTGGGGAGCTTACATTTTGGGAACATATGTTAAATAAGCAATTAAACAACACAATTGTATCAAAGAACAGAGCTATTTTATTTTGCCAGGGTCTTCACAGAGGTAAATTGAACATGAGAATTGCCTGCTTAGCACTTACAAAATTCTATAGACTTAGAACTTCACCCCTAATAAACCTGTTTGTTTGAAAAGCCTAGATTTCATGTTTTCCTGAGTTACAGGCAATTTTTATTACCAAAATCTAATCAAGTCACAGCACATTTTTTGAAAAGATTACACAAAATTTATTTTACTATTTAGGTCAGTCTTTGCCAATAAGACTCCGAATTTTTTTAAAGAAACATTGTTTAATATCATCTCTCTGAATCAATTTCTGTAATTTTACCAGAGTTAGAATGGGACCAGATTAAGTTTATAAAAAAGTAAGAAATCAAATCATAATTTTACCTCCTGATCCTACCATATGGGTGTATTAAAAATATAATATTTGGAAAGTTCTTTTGTATTTATCAGGCTTAAAGCCTTAGAAATGAAGAGCATGGGGAAAAAGAAATAGAGCATACATTATCTTCCCTTCTGGCCATTAAGTGGGTCCAGAGTGTCTTATATTTAGTGAAAGAAGCCATTCGCCCTATACTTAATAGATCTTGTTGGATGTTTATGAAAATATTCCCCTGTCAAATGATAAAAACAACATAAACCCTGATAGACTATGTTGGGCTCAAATACTTAATTGTCATTTATATATTTTGGTCCAAAGAACAGAAAATTTGTCTTACTGAAAGTTATTTTTCCTGGAAAGATTGAATTTGAAACTATTTTTATTACCTGCAATGACTTTACAAGATAACCTTTCAGTTAGCAAAATCAGAAGACCAAATAGAACAGAGGACTGGTCAGATTGATTGAAGATTGGAGAATGTGGAAAAATGTCCGAATTCCAACTCAGCAAGAGGACTTGTCTCCCCTTTGGGTGCTGACCTATTGGCAGGTGGTGGTGGAGAGGGAGGAGGGGAAGGGATCAAGGGTCACCTTATCTAGGTCTTTCAGCCTCTGTGTAGTGTAAAGCTATGCTTACAACACCTAAGGACTCGTCACAAATGCGTAGTCACTGGTTCATACAACAGTCCTAGGTTCTACTCTGTGTTGTAATATGGTCTGCAGGACAGTTTGGTCCAGAGCTGGGCTTCCCATATAAGATTTGAATAGGAATTTTTAAATACTACTTTTCCTAGTATGCAAAATCCATGATAAAGGGAAGATTTTTGATGAAATTAAAGAAAATCCATACACAGTCCATGAGAACACAGACATTTGCTGTGACATTTGATGTCATTTGCAATTTATGCTGAATAACATCAGGTAAATAATTTTTTCCAGTCAGTTTGACTGAAAAAGACAGATTGGAATGAAAATAGGGACACTAGAACTATTTATTTCTTAGTCTAATCATTTAGGATTTGAATAGGGTATATAAACACTTTGCATCTCTGTTTCCTCCTGTAGCTATAGTTTGGGGAATAGAAGCCCATCTAGGGAGAGTTTGAGCTAAGATTTTGTACATTTCTTGCTGTAGTTGGGCTTCCTTCAGGGGTGTTTGTATTTTATACCATTATATGTATTTGGGTTTTATACATTTATACAAACATCTGTATATTTATCTATATCATATCTATGTCTGTGTTTGTATCTGTATCTATAGGTAGTCTCTCTATAGATCTTACTCTGTTAAAATACATGAACACTATATCCATAGTTTATATAGTTTGTACACATATCGTATATAGTCAACATATATACATATGTATCTGTTATTTGTCATGCATATAAACTTATCCTATAGTCTGATCTTAATCCTCTGATATTAATATTAACATCAACTTCCTAATATTTTGCCTCTTCTGCTTCATGGGGAACTTTGATTACATTGGTGTGTATTGATCTTTAAATTAGTTTATTCCACCTCCCAATATGTTTTAGGCTAGATAACAGGAAACAGATTCTGTCATCATTAGTGAAAATATTAGTATGATTTGTGTGAAATGCTAAACTTCTACCCTGTAGTCACTGTTTGAGCTTTGCTAATACACTTGAATTAGCATCTAGCTCCGTACCCCCAAGCTGGAAATGTAGGGGAGACTGACCTATAGCTTGAGAGCTCAACATGTAGCATATTAGTAACAGTAAGGGATGAACATTTGTCTAGAAGTCACCAGAATCCTTTGAACACTGTTTAAAAAGATACCCAGAAAGAGGCCTCATAAAAAGATACCCGAGGCATGGAGCATGATCCTCGTGGCTCCTCAAAGCTCAGCGGTTTCCAAACTCTCATCCATGAAGAGGTTGTTCCTGCTGTACAGACCACGGCTGAATGAGGTTAGCTGTAGGCGATCATCTTAGGATAATACCACCTCTCTGAAAGTTGCGGCAAGGTTCATTTTGACATTTGGCAAATGATGACATTAAAGCAAAATAGAGAGGGGAAGATACTTAGGTGGTCATGTGAAGGTCACGTGAATTTTGTTCCATTAGCGAGATAGGTGAAGCTTGACAATTTATCCAGTCAATATGATAAATCACAGTTATAGTGTTTGGTACAGAGTATGTTACTTGTCAGCTTGATGAAATAGGCAGCATGAAAAAATTAGAGCTGTATCTCCCTACTTCAAGCTCTTTTCTATTTCAACATCATCATCATCATCATCATCACCACCATCATCACCATTGTCATTATGATCATCTTTTATTGTTATCACTATAGCAACTAGTTGTTGCATGGCAATATATTTAAAAATCTGTACAATTATATATAAAATTTATGTAAAATGGCATAGATTTTTATAACAAAAATATACACATTTTTTGTATTTAGAGTATTTATTTTATACTAAAAACCTTTGAAATAAAAAATATATTTCTGAGTCAGTGCCAGTTTTTGTGTTTAAAATTTTACCTCATTTCTTAACTTGATTATTTTGAATTCAGTATGCTCAATCCAATTCGTATGATGTTACAAATTTAGGCAGTGTTGAGTCATAATGCAAGACTCCTTCACTTGCGGAGAGTATAATGTAGTGTCTGAAAACACAGATAAATAAATGGAAGAATGGTGAATAAATTCAGAGACAGGAAAGAGCCCTGTGGGCTATGATTACCCATGATAGTTTTGTGGGAGAATTTAAGTTAGAGATTGGAGACAGGAAAGTGCCAAAACATGAGGAGAGAACGTGGTGCGGTTTGAATGGTGGTGTGGAAACAGAACAAAAGAGACAGGGTTGGAGAACACCGAGTGAACATAAATCCAGCTAAAATGGAAGAATCTGAAAAGAGGGACTTGGAAAATATAGACCTTAAAAGCTGTACCAATTCTGAGCTACAGGGTGAAGGAAACAGTGAGGGATCCAGAGTGTTTGAATGATGCATGAAGACTTTTGTCACGGAGAGGAGACACTGGAATCCAGATAGTGTCAGCCTGAAATTGGAGGGATTTATGAACAGCACTGTTGTTAAACTTGCTCATTTTCTGGATGCAGTGGATTCTGGGGGTGGGGTGCCCTAAAGATAGCAGAAGGGGGCATAGATTGGACACATGTGAATGGGACAGTTGAGGGTCATGGGCAGACATAGCCATGCTAAAGATTGCAGATGGACTTGCTGTTCTCATCATCCCGTCTGAGGAACCACAAGCAGATCTGATTCTTTCTATGCTTTGTGTGTGAGCTCTTAAAGAAACAGGAGCAGACAGCAGAGAAAATAAAGGCGATTAAGTCCTCAGGTTGATGGAAGCACTGTGAGTCAACACCACCGTGACACAGGAGACACAAGACTTAGGAAGACTCCTGCATATGCCTATAATTCAGTCTCTTTGAAGATGAAGTTTTAATAACAATGTCACATTTTATAAAGGTCTTGCTTTTGTCAGGTATTGAGCTAAGCATCTTGACTTAATTCTCTTAGAAAATTCCAGAAGATTTAAGGCTTTGAGAAGTTAAATCAGCAAAGGTCACAAAGCCACCAAAGACGGAGCAAAGCCAACCATGCTGTGCTTAACCCCAGTGATCTTCTCTTAGACACAAGGCAATGTTCCTTCCCATAGTTTAGAATCTGTATGATTCAGAGTATTAAGATATAACCATTAAATAATCTGAGAGCTTGTGGGCAAATATGGTAAGTTTCTGTTTGGATGGCTGACACTTATACATCATTCAACTGTGTATTTTCAATGTTTTTGAAAAAGCAATATCAATTTTAAAACTAATTTGTACAAAAAAATTTAGTTTTTTTTTCAAAAGATTTAGTTTTGAAAAGCTCAGTCATTTATAAATCTCTGTTAGCCCTACATAAGATGCAGCATAAGATCTGAACATGTATTACAGAGGCAGTGAGTATCAGTTTACTACCTGATCTAAATTTCCTTCCTGGAGAAGAGTCATTTGTACTTTGGATGGACACATATAAGCTTTAAATACCATTCGAATGATTGCATTGAAGGGGATAAATCTACTTGTGCAAAATGGACTTTTATGGTTTCCTTTACAACATTTTCTTAGTGTCGCCAAGGTTTATTTAATGAGTTTGTAAATCATATTTAGAACTTTGGCCTCAAACTCTAATGAAACTGAAGATGATTTTAGCATTATGATTTTTAAAAGAGCTTCCATATGACTCTAGGGCTACAATAGTATGTAAAATAGTAGTAAGTGACCACCTTCAAGTTAATAATATCTGCTAAATGTAATATCTTCTATATTTAAATTAATCTCATTGCTTCATATGGTTCTATTTTTGTATTTTTGCACGAGTCTCCCTAACCATATGAAGTGTAGTTTAACCCCAGACTTAAAAAAATCATGTTTTTCTATTGATTTCGCAGATAAAAATTCTTTATGAAAGCATCTCCTGAGTTCTGAAAACAAGGAATTGGAATTTTTACAAACCTATAATTTCCTGCAAGTCACTCAGGATGGGAGCCTTGGGCAAGAAGTGACATATGAATTCTCCAATGGCCAAGAAGGAGGTGACTGTTAATTCTTAGTATGAGGGTACTGTAAACATGTTAACTTTGATTATTGTTAAAAATATCATTTTTGGCTATTTTATTTCATCTTTCCCTCACATCTTCACCTTCCAGCACCAGACAGGATTGTATAAAAGTTTTAGCATGCATCATACTTCTTAAAGCTCATGTGATTCTTTAATTTGTGAGACATTTTGTTATTATTTTATCTGCTACAGGGATCGCAAAATTTTCCATAAGCTTCTTTAAAAAACGAAGGTGAAAAGTGACCATGATCACTGCTTCTTGTGTCATAACTTTAGGTATCTGGTCCTTCTCCATGCGGTTATATTCTACTTCTCTGAGGTCAAATTTTAATTTCAGCTGAAGTCAGATGAGGAGCTAGGAAGGGAATGAGAGTCAGCACAGGCTGTGGCTGTTATTACTTGTCCTCTTCTGGGTATCTGTGGACTCTTCCCTCTGTTCTTCAACACCGGCAACAACAACAGGAGAAGAGAAGGAGCAGAGTTATGAGGATCTACATTCCTGACAGTTTTATCAAGTGAGAAATCCCTATAAGCACTAACTAGTTATAAAGAAAATGATGGGTAGTGAAACAACAGGCTACCTAAAATGGACACAGAATTAAACCACCACCTAGATCTGGACCCAGGGCTGGCATCTACACACATAGTTTGTTAGACTGGGCAGGACCTTTAATCTTCAGTGTGAGAACACACAATGGCAAAACAAACGTGTTGATGCATATTTTATGTCTAATTTAGAGACATAAATAAGACCATTTTTAAGACAGTATTTTGCTAGCTGTAAATGGTTAACAGAGGATTGCTACATCTTGATCTCTAAAGCCATCTCAGATCTTCCGACTGTGTGGAAGGTTCATGATTTATTCCCCCTAGCATGTGGCTTTCTAGTCTTTAGATAACACAATTGTGCCATCAACTTCGTAGACTTTTGCTATACCAAAGAGGCAATATATATATATATATATATATATATATATATATATATGTACACTCTAAATTGAAAAGCTCCCTAAAAATAAATAGTACTCTAACAGTAAGAGTGTGGCTTATGATGGTATCATAGTGACAAACAATTCATCATGTTGGTATTTTTCTGTTATGTACATAGTAAATACCCCTTAATAAAACTGATGAGGATATTTTGATATCAAAAAATATAAATAAAGGTCAAAAAGGAGATCTTTATACACATTTGTCCTTTAGTTACGTTAAAAGGATAAAGTATAGAAATCAACTCACTGCTGAAATTACCTACGGTTGATATATCTATGCTTTAACATGATATTCTAATAATGTGTATTTTTGTTTATTTTCTTAATTTAATTAAAATTCATTTTTATATGATTTTCCATATTGTGTTTGTTCTTTGGTTTTTTTTACAGACATACTTTGGCATGAACACATTTTTTAAATCACCATTTCCCACGAATTGGCCAATTAAATATTGTTTTTAAATATTCCAATAACTCTTCTGAAGTATCTCACTGATATGGAAGCTGAAATCTAGTCCTAAGAGTATTTGCCTTTTTCTCTGTCTCAGAACTTTATTTCAGAAAAGAGTAAAAAAAATGCAGCATGGCTGTATTTGTTATGAATGTTTAATAAATGCACAAGATCAATGAACTATATTAAAAAATAACTCACTGGGAATAATGAAGTTTTATTTATTGTAGAAACAAAGTATGACTTTAAATAAGTAATAGATTTGAAATACAGTGGATGTAAGCATTTCTGTATATTCATTAAAATACAATTTAGGAATGTGATTCTTCAAATATAATAAATCCTTATTTACATTGTGAAAAAATTATCTGTGTGCCTCTTGACATTACATCCAATTTAATTTGACTCTACAGAGGCCCCCAAATTATTTGTGTGTTCATATTGGTGAACTTCATCCAAACAATAAAGCGGTCCATATGGCCCCCCATGAGAACCTTGAAATGACAGTGAAACTATAAACAGAACAGATTAAGTTTGCATTTTACTTATTTGCAGTCTCTGCCTTTGCCAGAGTGGAGAATTTCTTTAATGGAACATTGCTTTATCATACTTAGCAAGTGAAAAATGAATTTGAATTGATAGCACTATGTAGAGCTGACTTTATGATAAAATATATCTTTTTCACAGAGGTGGTGGGTCAAATCTTACAATTTGGTGCACTCAGATATTAGAGTTACACAAATTAACAATTTTGTTTTGATCTATGGTCAATATATCTATGATTTGCTTTTTATTTTATAGTGGTCTAATTTGATTAAAAACTCATGAATCAGATTTATAATCTACTTTCTTGCACACTATTATTAATCATTACTGACATAATCACATGAACAGAGAAGTCAGATATGACTATTCCTATTTTGCTTAGGCAAACACCAAGAAACAGATATTTACTGATCTGAGCAGGGTGAACAGTGAAATAGTAACCCAAGTTTATTCCAGGTGTTCTTATTTCAAATCCTTTACAATTCTTTGTTCTTTTCATCCTCTCAGTCCCCTGTCTGTACTCAGTTCTTTCCCAAATAACAAAAAGAGAAGTGAGAAAAATAGTTTTTATAAAAGAACGCAAATCGGTTCTACCTTCAAGTTTATGTATTTCTTTTCTCTAAAATCCAAGGTTCAAGAGAGATGCTATCTCAAGCGGTCCACTCCCTCAGTCTCCATTTGTTCTTCAATCCTCTAATTCAGTTCCACTCCAGGGATTTCCTAACTGCCGTGGGCTCTTTGCCCATTTTGCTGGACTCCTCTGCAGCCGTTGACAGCTCATCAAGCACTTGCTCTGCACACCTTGGTGGCCTCTAGCTCACCACTCCTGTTAGTGCTTCTACAGCTCTGCCCTTGACTCTTCAATCTTACATGTTGGCTCTAAATTGTTCTTTTCATTTGTACGTCAACACTGACTACTTAAAAATCAATAACTCAGTGGCAGGAATAATTAACTAAAATTCATGAACCCCAGACCTGATAAGGAGTTGTCACTAAGATACAGGTATGCAACTGGATTCTTGTTTCTCAACAGTGTGGGGAACACGGCAGTGTCACAGAGCGCATGCAGTTGGCTTTAATTTGGCTTTCAACTTGGCTTCTTCATAGAGAAAGACCCTTCCATACCTCTGTTTCTCTTCCACCTCATCCTCTTGGACAGGCTAGTAAGGTTCTTGACTTTTAAGGTTAATTTAGGAAGCACCTTTCTTTCTAATAAAGACTTTCACTGTTGTCATACGACTCTTGGAATTACCTATCTATCTATCCATGTTCCTATTATGCTTTGTTTATCTTGTTCAATGGGGCTATACACTTGTAAAGTTAAATACCATTTGTCATATATTGTTCCATCCTCAGCATCCAGCAAAGTACCTGTGCATAGTAAAAATTAAACACTTTTATAAAATGCTTTCCTACCAGTATTTTTGGCACTTCAATATGGAGTCTCCAACAGAATCTAAGTAAAAATGTGTATTCAGTTAATTGTGCTCTTTCGGTACTGGTCCTGTTTCCCAATAGCCTGTTCTGCATAGAATAATATGCAGACTTCTATTTATTCACAACATAGATAAGAATTCAGGATTTTGACATTTTCCAAACCACATTTTCAAAACAAAATTAATAACTACTAATTAATGTGAATGGTCAGTCAACAATGCTAGGAAAAATGTAATACAGAATTGAAATGTCACACATGCTACGTTTTCTATTTATATAACACAACTACAATTGCAGGTAGAACTAGGGAGGGCTTTTTTCTTTGTCATTGCTTAACATAATTCACACTTGGAAATTTCCCACTGTTTTGGAAGGCTTTTCAAGAGCAGAGTTTGGAAGAAAACAAGTTAAAATACAGAAAAATAATAAACACAGCCAGCTCTGAGTGGTCAAACAAGACCATCAAAGGAAGAAAGAATCCTTAGTCTTTCCATCTATAAATAAGTTATTCATGGGGCCAATCTAGGCAGTATTTTTTTTGTTTAATGCATATTGTATTTCTTTTATCCTTTTATGTTTATTTTCAAAACCACTATAACTATAATTTTGTAATAATTTGCAGTGAATTTTTTAACCAATTGAGTGCAATGAGTATTTATCAAAGGAATTCATTTATTCTGTTAAATTTCCTCATCTTCACTGATCTGTCTTCTGACCTATCAACACACATACACTTCATGTGGAAGGAGCAAGAAGGCATAGTGCACACTAAAACCTGTCCCCTAAATGCCATTGATAACTGTCCCCTTAGTAACCCATTTTGAGGAGATGACAAAGAATCCTCAGCACAAAATCTCTTCAGTTTTAATTACAGTGATGTGACTTTGACCTAACAGGCACTGAGATGCATTAGTGCTTGGGGTAGCAATGGGTTCAGATGTTGTGTTCAAACTTATATTCATGTCTTTACTACTCAACTTGTGGGTGTTAGTTGATTTATCTGCAGTCGGTTCTGTTTCAAGGTGGGTGGGGACACTCAGCTGAACAGAATGCAGCACTGCACCCCCAAAGCACCCTTCTCATCTTTTTATAAAATTGTATTTGACTAGACATCTCTAAATTATACTTTGTTAAAAAATAGATTTTGGATTTATTTATACTTCCTTTGTCGCATCTGTTGTTCCCTACTGATAGAAAAGGGGACTTGGAGTCACAAGTTTTAACTTCATGGTATTGAAATTCAAGTTACAGGACATGTTATCAGTAGAAAAATTATTTCTGCTTTTTAAGATTAACAGAACAAATCCTACAAATTACTTGGTGTCCCCACCATTTTTGCTAGGATTATGCATGCTTTGCCTGAGGTAGTCTGACAAGAATTCAATCTGCATTTTTATATTATCTGTCTCTTTCAGGTGAGCCTTGCATTTGTCTCTTACCCACACAGAATAGCTACTTATCAAGGCTGAAGAAACTACATTGGTTCTTTGAAAATTGCTTTGGATGTAAATAACAGATTATGAACATGGCAATTGCACATTCGTGGGGGGTGTGCCTTGAGATAATGCTGCAGCAAGATGCTGCCCGGTGGATCAGTAAGAGCACCAAATTATTGCATTTGTTTCTAACTCTTTATTTTTATTCCCTTCAATTTTTCCTTCTCCCGGTAGTGGTTACCCTGGAGAAATAAAGATAGTAGTCAGAAATCTCTAGGATTGCATGTTAACTGGCTTATGGTTTGTATACCAGTATTTTCAGTTAGTATGTCAGAGACACAAAGTCTTAGGTTGCTGAGGACAACTGAACCTTCCGCTCTGGGGATGTAGATGAGCTCCCTGGGGTGCTCTTACCATGTGCCACCTCTAAGCTATAACTGCCCTGGGAAATGAGACAAGTTAGCTCACAGGGGTTGCAAGGGGTCCAGTAATGAAAGCAAGACAGAGCATCAGTCCTACAAGGCTCATGCCTAATGGTGGTGGTAGCAGTCATTCTCTTCAGAATATTGTTTGCAGAGAAAAAGCACAAACATATAGAAAAAGACAGTATCATAGATGTTTGCAATGGTGCTCATTCTTGGACATGATTCAACTTGAAAACAGAAAGGATTTATTTGGTACTTCCCATGAATCTTTACACGAGTTATATTTAAACAGAACCTGTGAATCCTAAAACTATACTCCCTTAATTTTTCAACTACCAGAGTACATAATTGCTATGTGGAGAGGAAGAGTCTCGTGTAGGATACCCGAGAATGCCTGACAAATGTCCTGTTTTTTTTTTTCTTTTAAAATGTAGATACATTTTTATTGGTAAGCTGTGAGAAAGAACCTAAATTTTTAAACTCAGGCTTATTTTTAGGTGTAACAAATATCCTAATGATGAGTGGTGACAGACATCAACCTGGATGAGGTTTTAAATGTAATTTGGAAATTTATCTTCTGTTTTGAGAAGCGCAACCACTTAAAGACATCTTTGTACTTAATATTTCACTACACAAGGCTTGTTTTCTGCCTCAGGGAGAATATCATGAGTTCTTTTCAAGTTAGTTGCTAACCAAATTTGTATCTTCATTGTAAAGTTTTCTCACCACTCGATATTACATGATGCAGGGCATCCTCTAACCTAATGGCGTTCCTAGAAGCTTTGCTATCTGATTCCTGGGAAGGTCTTTTGGGTGGATGTAGATCCTTGGTGGACCAGGATCTGATGGAGTAGCTCTCCGGCCACGGCCTTGTTTCATTCCAGCATCTTAACTGAAGACTTGGTAGCTATATACTAGATTTTTATCTTTGCTACAAAATTCTTTCTTAATTTGAGAATTTTTAAGAGGCAGAGAATGAAAATGATTTACTTCCAAGTCCTTTGCTCTGGTTTTTTATATGTCCTATAAAATTTTGTTGAAAAGGGAACAATTCTTTTTTAGCTATACTCTTCTCTTATGTTATTATTAGTCATTGAGAGAAAGCCAAAAGGCATTTTTAAAATTCTACCTAAAACTCTCCTCCACCAGTTTTACCAGGGAACTAGGGACAGTTTCTGATCTTCATGTTTTGGCAACCAAATAAACTATCAATACAGGACAAGAGCCCAGCTTCCTCTACCTTCCTTTTTAATTTTCCACATGTTGTTTTAAGTCTTCAATGTTTTTGAAAGCCTATGACTTCTAATAATTACTCGGATGGCACCTTAAGTACACTTGGGCTGCTATAACAAAATTGTAACACTTTGGCTGCTTATAAACCGTCAACTTTATTTCTCACAGATAATCTTCAGCTTCCTGAGGTCTCCACTGCACCTTTGGATTCATTTCCACAGATTTATTTATATGCTTTTCAAGAGCTCCTTGTCTGGCTTTCTGGACTTTCTCTGAAATCAGGTTGGAAGCCTCCTCAATCCCATAACTCTTGCATTCAAAATGCCTGTAACAACAGGACCACACAGACGTCTGCCACCAGTTCAAGCAGTAGCCAGGCCCATTTGAACTGTGACTTCAGGGGCCGCTGAGTGCCTGGATAGCTGAGCACAGTGAAATAAATCCCAGGAACAAATTCCCTAGGAGGTCCTTTTGGAGCATGAGTTCCAGAGATTCTTTTCTGAAATGAAAGGTTTACATTTTTGCTCTCTTGAATCTACAGTGAGTGAATACTTGCTAATTCTGGAGATATTCTCAAAGCATCTTTCTTCTTTAGCTTGTACAAAGTACTTGCTTTATTTTTGATGGCACTAATCTCTTCAGCACCTGAAATACTTTTTTTTTTTTATCAGTACCAGGGATCGAACTCATGACCATGGGCTTGCAAGGCAATCACTTATGCCGCTGAGCTAAATCCCCAGCCCCCTGAAATACTTTTGACCCTAACTTTACATATGTTTTTAGAGGCAACAAAATTTTAAGTTTTTCAGATAATCCTGCTTTGCTTTTTGCTCCTGATTCTCATTATAAATCTGGCTAAAAGAAGCTGGAGGTACTCATACTTCAGCCTTACTGTTGGACTTTGTTGAAATTTTCTCCCCCAGATCACTTATTCCATGGCCTTTAAATGCAGCCCTTTACAAATTCTCAGGATATGTGCAAAATACAGACAAGTTCTTTGTTCAGATGTAACATGCATAGCATCTAGTCAAATTGCCAGGAGAGTCTTTATCTGGAAATTTCTGAACCTTTCTTCCCTTTACTGATACATTTTTTTTTATTTAAAGAGAAAAAAAACAGGAAAAAGAAATATTACAGAATTTCAAGAAAAGATAAACAGTAAGAAATCACTAGTTGATAAATTACATATTGTTCTTTTAGAAATACTTATTCAGGTTACAGAATTAAAGCACACAAAGTGGACACAAAAGTAGTGAGAGTGCAAACAGATCTGTTCAACAATCCAACAAGAACTTAGAAATATGGTTATCAATCCCACACACCTAAACATACACGCAGCTATATCTTTTTTAGTGCTTCCTATTTCCTCTTTTTTATAATAGCAATTATACATTTTTAAAATTTTATTTAAAGAGAAGAGAAAAAAACAGAAAAAAGGGTAGCAACAATACAGAATTCTAAAAGAAAGAAAGAAAAAGGAGAATGAGAAAAAGCCCCACTAAGAAATCAGTGATTTATAAATTATGTACTATCATCCTGGATGTAGTTGTTCAAGTTACAAAGTTAAAGGGTACATAGTAAATATTCAAACAGTCAGATTACAAACAGTTCTGCTCAAAGATCCAACAAAGATTCAGCAAGATGGTCATCTATTTTACACACTCAAACATACATGCAGTTATATCCCTTAGAGCACTTTCTTTTCCTCTCTTTTTTACAATAGCAATTACACATTTTGGTTTTATTACACTTGCAGTTCTTATTTATTTTTATACTAGAGACACAATATGATATTTATAAATATGATTCTTATTTACTTCAGTAATGAGGATAGTCTCAAGTTATCTCCATTTGCCTATGAAGGCCTTAAGATCATACTTTTTTATAGCTGAGTAATATTCCATGTATAAAAATGCCACATCTTTTTCATCTACTCTGCAGTTGATGGGCATCTTGGTTGTTTCCAGGATTTAGCTATCACAAATTGTGCTGCTATGAACATGGGTGCACATATATCACTGTGATATGAACTTCTCAGTTTTTATGGGAAAATACCCAGGAGGGGGATAGCTGGATTGAATGGGGCTTCCAATCCTAGTCTTCTGAGAATTCTCCATATGGATTTCCATAATGGTTGCACCAGTCTACATTCCCACCAACAGTGGAGCAGTGTTCCTTTTTCCCCACAGCCTCGCCAACATTTGCTATCAGTTCATTTCTTGATGGCAGATATTCTTTCTGGAGTAAGGTGGAATCTCAATGCTGTTTTAATTTACATTTCTCAAATGACCAGTGATGGTGAACTTTTCTTCATGTGTTTATTTGCCACTTGTATATCTTTCTCTGAGAACAGTGTGTTCATCTCAGATGCCCATTTTTGGAGAGGGTCTTTGAATTTGGGGGGCTGGATGTTTTTCAATTCTTTATATGTTCTGGACACAAGTCCGTTGTCTGAGGGGTTGCTGGTTAAAATTCTTTCCCACTCTGCGGGTTTTCTTTTCACTCTGTTGGTGATTTCCTTTGAAGTGCAGAAACTTTTCAATAATGTGAGAACCCATTAGTTGATTCCTTGAAGTGTTTCCTGTGCAGTTTGCGTTTTGTTCATGAATTCTCTGCCTGCCCCTATGTCTCCAAGAATTCTACCTACCTTGCGTTCCAGTAGATTTAGTGTTTCTGTTTTAATATTGAGGTCTTTGATCCATTTAGACTTTAGTTTTGTGCATGGTGATATGCATGGATCTAGTTTCAGTCTTCGGCAGGTAGAGAGCCAATTTTTCTAACACCATTTATTAAAGAGACTATTCTTCTTCCAGTGGACATATTTATCCCCTTTGTCAAATATCAGGTGGCTGAGTGTCTTTGTAGTTGTGCTTGCATCTTCTTATCTATTCCATTGATCCTCAGGTCTATTTCTTTGCCAGTACCAAGCTGATTTTATCACTGTGGCTTTATAGTACTGTTTCAAGTCAGGAATTGAGATGCCTCCTGCCTTGCTTTTGTTGCCTAGAATTGCCTTTGCTATCTATTCTAGGTTTCTTCTGTTTCCAA